>MU749555.1:100692-111125 GCA_026770625.1 Nicotiana glauca | reverse complement strand
TCGGTCTGAGCTCCACCTCTATGACCTCTACCTCCACCTCTATGTCCTCTACCCCCGCCTCTAGCTGGCTGGGCAGGCTGTGGAGCAACTGGGGCCTGAATCATAGCACGAGAACCCTGCTGCTGCGACTGAGCACCTCTCAATCTCGGGCAATATCTCCTGATGTGACTAAGATCTCCACACTCATAACACCCGCTTGAATGCGGCAACTGAGAAAACTGAGACTGAACCTACCGACCTGAATGGTCACCTCGGAAACTCTAAAGTGGTGGTGCACTGATAGGTGCTGATGGTGCACTGTACAACTGCTGATCAGAATAATGTGGCTGAGAACCACGACCACCTGAAGGACCGTGAGAAGCCTGAAGAGCTGACTGAAAAGGCCTAGGAGGTTGGCCTCTACCATAAAAATCTCTACCTCTAGACGAGGTACCACTGAATCTGCCTGAATTACGGAGCCACTTAGCAGACCCATGACCACCTCCCTGAGCAAGTGTCATCTCTATCCGGTGGGCACCATCTGCCGCCTCCTGAAATAAAATATCACCCCGGCACCTATGGCCATCTGAACACGGATCGGCTGAGCCAACCCATCAACAAACCTCTGCACCCTCTCGCTGTCGGTGGGGAGTATCACAGTAGCATGTCGTGCAAGGTCAATAAATCGGGTCTCATACTGCGTAACTGTCATAGTACCCTGCTGGAGACGCTCAAACTGCCTGCGAAGGGCATCCCGCTGAGTAATTGGGAGAAACTTCCCTAGAAATAACTCTGAAAATTGGTCCCAGGTCAATGATAGCGACCCTGCTGGCCTGGCTAAACAGAAATCCCTCCACCAAGTCTTGGAGGATCCTGCTAGGCGAAAAGTGGCGAAGTCGACCCCAGTGGTCTCCAAAATACCCATAGTCCGAAAAACCTCATGACAGCTGAATATGAAATTTTGAGCATCCTTAGAAGGAGTGCCACTATATGTGAGAGTGAAGAGCCTGGTGAATCTGTCCAATATCCATAAAGAATTAACGGACATAGCTGCACCTTCACCGGTCTGAGCTACTATACCTCGCTGAACTACCACCGCTGGCTGAACTGCCACTGGAACCTGGACCTGGGGAGCTACTGGCTCCGGAGTACGTGTAGAGGAGTTGGGGTCCCTCCTCCAGCCTGAGATGTGGTTGGTGCTGCTGGGAGCAAACCCGCTCTAGAAATGCCCTCCATAAAACCAACCAATCGGACCAAAGCGTCCTGAAGAACCGGAGTGGAAATGAACCCCTCTGGGACCTGAGCTGGGCCCACTAGAGCTGTTGGGGCTGGAACCTCCTCCTCAACATGAATCTGAGGCTCCGCCACTGGTGCTGTTGCTCGGGGCTGAGCTCTGCCCCTACCTCGGCCTCTAGAACGGCCTCGACCTCGGCCTCTGCCCCTAGCGGGAGCTGCTGCTGGGGCCTCAGGCTATTGATCAGTAGATGAAGAAGTGCGTGTTCTTGCCATCTGCGGAAGAACAGATTAGAAATTTTTGTTAGCATTCGAAGAACAAGTTCGCATGACAGGAAAGAATGAAAATGAAATTTTTCCTAACTCTGTAGACTCTGGGGGATAAATACAAACATCTTCGTACCGATCCTTCAGACTCTACTAAGGTTGTTCGTGAGTTGTGAGACCTATGTAACCTAGTGCTCTAATACCAACTTGTCACGACCTGGATTTCCCACCATCGGGAGTCGTGATGGCGCCTACTAGTGGGATCTAGGCAAGCCAACTCTTATATTTCCATTTTTTTTCAACTCTTATTTTAAAAAATTTAGCAATAATAATGTGATTACACCGGAATAAATTAATTTAGCGGAAGACTTAGTAAAAGTTACTAGATGCGATACAAAAATCCAAACATAATTCACTACCCAAGAACTGGTGTCACAATACTCACGAACTTCTAGAAATACTAAACACAACCGTTTGAAAGAAATATAAAACTGTTTGTCTCGAACACATGAGATAACAGAATAAAAATAAAGATAGAGGAGACGCCGGGTCCTGCGGACGCCTGCAAGGCTACCTCGGTGTCTCGATGGTCGGAATGCAAACACTCGCACTACTACTACTGCTGCTGCCCGAAACCTGTATCTGCACAAAAAGAGCGCAGAGTGTAGAATCAGCACAACCGACCCCATGTGCTTGTAAGTGTCTGGCCTATCCCGGCGAAGTAGTGACAAGGCTAGAACCAGACACTCACATAAACCTGTACAATTCCAAATATATATATATACAATAAAAATAGCAGGAAGCAACATTAAATATCTGGGAAGGGAAAACATGCTCTGGGGTAGCAACAATTTAAACATAAAATCGTCGGATAAGAAGTGAAGTTGTACAATACAACAGATAAGGAAAAACACGGAACAACTCTACATACGAAATCAACATACTTGGTCCATACTCCGTTGCGGCGCGCAACCCGACCCTCCGATTTTTATATTGTACCGTTGCGGCCTGCAACCCGACCCTTCCGATTATATATTTATTAGTGATGCGGCGTGCAACCCGACCCTTCCGATTTTTATATTATACCGTTGCGGCATGCAACCCGATCCTCATTATATTCATGCCAAGAAATCACCCAAACTATAAATGCAACTCAAGTACGAGGGGAGTGACAATAATTGCACAAGGTCCCGACAAGGGAATACAACCAACAACTCAATTATCCCGGCAAGGGAAGATATAATAACTCGGTACCAAGGCTCAACAAATAATTCTTTCATAGAATCAAATAAGAATGTGAGATTATCAATTTAAGACTCATGGTCCTGCTCGACCCCCAACGTATAGATACTTGTCACCATGCCTATACGTCGGACTCCACACATAACACTTAGCAAATATACTCAACTCCTATTCCCTCAAGCTAGGATAGATCAAACATTTACCTCGAAGGTTTACGGCCAACTCAATCCTTAAGCAATGCCTTTCCTTTCAAATTTGGCTTCAATTCAATCGTATCTATACACAATTGATTTAATATCATCAATAATACTTAACAAACTAATCCAACTGGGCTTAAAATATTTTCTAAAACATTCTGCCCAAAATTGTAAAAATCGACCTCGGGCCCGCGTGGTCAAAATACGAGGTTCGAACCATTTTTCGATCACCCATTCACTCACGAGACTGAATATATAATTTGTTCTCAAGTTCGACCCCAAAACGAGGTCTAAATCACCAAATCTTTGAAAACCCTAACTCTACCCAATTCTCTAATTTTCTACCCATTTTCACATGTTTAGGCCTAAGAATTTGATTGATGTTGATGAAAAATGAAGAAGACGAGTTAAACTATACTTACCCCATAAACTTTAGTGAAGAAATGCTCCAAAGATCGCCCCAAACGCTGTGGAGAAGAGAGAGTTTGAGAAATGGGATGAAAATCTCGTTTCTGTTCTGTTTTGGGTCTTAAATCACTGGGCAAAATTTTGCCCTTCGCGTTCGCGTGAACAGTGTCGTGTTCGCGAAGGATTGGACAGGTCTGGGCATCGCATTCACGTGGAGCTAGTCGCGAACGCGTAGAAGAAAAATTGGGAGCTTCTCAGTTGGCCTACGCGAACGCGTGGTGTCTTACGCGAACGCGTAGAAGAGGCAGGCCAGGCTTCGCGAACTCGGGAGCCTTCACGCGAACGCGTAGAGGAAATGGCTGGGGTTCGGGTTTGTTGTACGCGAACGCGAAGAAGGGGGAGGAGAAGCCTTCGCGAACGCGAAGAAGGAATACCTGTTGCAGATTTTCTGCAATTTTTCTAAGTCCAAAACCACCCCGATACCTATCCGAAACTCACCCGAGCCCTCGGGGCTCCAAACCAAATATGCACACTGACTCAAAAACATCATACGAATTTGATCGAGCGATCAAATCGCTAAAATAACATCAAAATCAATGAATTGAGCCTTAAATCCAAGAAATCTTTCAAATTTCATAAACTTTCAAATTTTCCAATTTAAGGCCGAAACACGTCAAACGACGTCCGTTTTCAACCAAACTTTACAAGAAGCGCTTAACCAATATATATGACCTGTATCGGGCTTCGGAACCAAAATACGAGCCCGATACCATTACTTTTTGATCAAATTTCATTTTTATTTTCCTTAAATATTTTCATAAAACAATTTCATGGAAAAATTCATTTCTCGGGCCTGGGACCTCGAAATTCAATTCCGGGCATACGCCCAAGTCCCATTTTTTTCTACGGACCTCCCAAGACCATCAAATTACGGGTCCGGGTCCGTTTACCAAAAATATTGGCCAAAGTCAACTTTAATCATATTAATATCAAAATTCTTCAAATTTTTCACATAATTCATATATTTCAACATAAAAACTTTTCAACTGCGTGCCCAGACTGCGCATGCAAATCGAGGCAACTAAAAGTGAGGTTTTCAAGGCCTCAGAAGCAAGGAATGACTAAGAAAACAAGTGATGATCCTTTGGGTCGTCACATACCTTCTGATGTAATCAAAACATCATCGTCAAATTAGGGAGAAGGGGGAGAGAAAAGATTATATTTTAAAGTTCCAACAGTCAAACACTCATTCCACCACATAAAAAAAAAACACTTTTGATTGGGGAAAAAAGGGAGTGTTACGGATTTACGACTTCGTCAGTATGCTTGATAGTGAAAGAACCAGTGTTATCCTTGGGATCCATCACTATAGTTTGCGCAAAATATCATTTTAAATAAGGAAAAAGGTCGTATATATCCTTCTACCGTCATTTATTGTTTAATATAATCTTGTCCCCTATTATACTTTTAGGCCAAGCTTAACGGATAGAGTACCATTACTTACCATACCACCCTAAAATTAATTTCTCTAGAGCTTCGCTTTAATTGAACTATTGAAGGATCACTTATTTTCTAAAAAATTTCTCTTAGTTCTTCAAACAGAAATACACTTGTACTGAGTTAGTTACGTACTTAAAAAAGTTCGAATTCTTGGATATTCCCCTCAAACACCTTAGATTAAATTCTTCTAGTTTTACGTGACCCAAAAATTTAAAGGAAAACAAAACACGAGAAATTACTGTAACATCCATTAAATAATACTGCTCCATTTTAAAAAGCAATAAAAGGAAGAATACTAAAAGAAAAGGAAATATTTATAAATGTACCAATTTCTCCCGGATGAGTAGAGCTATATGTTCTTATAGAAAAGCTACCGAATGACATCACTTGAATGAATAAAAGCTTTAATCATAAGAAAAGAATGGAACGAAAAAAATATTATTATTACAACAGAAAATAACTTGCCTCCAAGGAATATCCTCTTAGTGACAATTCCACAGAAGATGTCAATGAAACAGGATCTATACATTTGCTTGTTGTGACAATGTTAGGTAAGAACTAATCTTGACTCCTGCGTATGAGATTTCCATTGTGGAAAGGCACAAATGATAGATGGATATATTATGACTCTTTAACTTCTAAGGATGGTTGAAAAATAACATACATTCATTTAATAGGGACCTTAGATTGGGAAGAGGAGAAGAAACACGACTATTAGACTATTACTCCCTCCGGTCCAAAATAAGTAATTTTTCGGTATTTTTCTTGTGGTTCAAAATAGGTGATTTTTCCAGATTCCAAAAATAAATAAATTATTTTTTCTACATTGTCCTTGGAGTAAATAGTATTGGAATATGGGTTAGAGTGTTTACGTGAGATAGTAAAAGTTAATATAGTCAATTCCATTATTAATTAATGCTAAAAGATGAATTTCTTAATTTGTGTGAAAAATCCAAAAAATTAACAGGAGAAGTAGTTTGGAGTTGATGTAATCGCTAGATGCAACCGTTAGAATCTGTCCGTTTACCCAAAAAACATTAACGGTACTAGAAGTTGTAACTGTTCGAGTCAAAGTAGCAAAAATAACAACTAAATAAGGATAAATATAGAGACAACAAATTGTCCCTCAATTATATATGTATAGATTAGAAGAGAGAAAGAGGGGGCATGTTAAACTTTTCAAACGAATTAGGGCAGCTTTAACGGCCCAATGTTCATACAGTACACTCATGCCCAATTACCGGATCCGGTCCAAAAGAGCCTGCCCCATTTAGAGCCAAAAACATCGTTTAAGGTTTTTCAAATCCTCGCCCTTCATCTTGGCCAATCCAAAGGATGGGAACTCACTCCCCATTCCTTTGTAATAGTCCCAAACTGACCCCCTAACCTTCCAAAGACCTCTCAGAACTCACCCCACTCTTCCCTACCTTCAGCATCCACCGGAAAATGTCCCACCATCCACTACCACTCATACAGCCGTTGAATACCGGCCGGAAATCGTCTACGCCGTCCGGAGTCAACCAAACAACCTCAAATCACCAAGTGCTCTAATACCAAACTTTGTCACGTCCCGAACGTAGGTATCAACGTAATACGCTACCCGGTGCCTAACTACATGCGATCGAGCGAACCAACTAGCCGACTGAATCAACATGTGATATGATAACATACTAAATGAGGAAGATAAATTAACACATGCTGATATACTGAAAGTTTGAATGATATAAATCAAGTGCGAAAATACTAACACAATTCTAAAACAGCCCGCTAGTGATATTGTCCACTTTGGGCCTAGACCCGCACGATTTTAAAACGCGTTACTAGGGTCTAAGACTTATTAACTAATATACCCAACATCCCTCTTGTGTTTTGTCGATGTGGGACTCTGTCTAAAGTCTAGGTGTTATATGCATCACTATTCGTTTCCTAATGGCTCGATTGCTCATTTGCTTCTTCCTTTGGGCTTGAAGTGTTTGGTGAGGCCTTTCTTCGCCTATTGAAAAGTTAGTCCTTGCTCAAAGATCTTTTTTATTTAGCACTACAGGGATCCATCCAATCTTCAAAAACCAATAAAATGCAATCTCATAGGCAATTTTCTATGAGGGTTGCACATCCAACATCTGTAAAAGAATGGAAAAACTCAATCATGAAATTAAATTTTCAAGCGGAAGATGAGAAAAAAAAATTCACTATTGCAAAATATCTTTCCTTCATATTTAGTAAGGGTGTCAGCCGCAAGTATGAGGGGACATTCCCCATTATAGAGAAAGTAGGACAAGTTGCCTGAAAACTTTAGCTTCTTTCCAAGCTAAAGATCCACCCTATCTTCCATGTGAAGTGTCTAAAGACATACAATCTAGACATAAAAGACTCTACAAGAGGCATTCCCAAAAGTCCACCGTAAAGGATGATGACTTCCTTATCGAAGGAAGTGGAATATGTGATGGCGGAACGCAAATTTAATCGATGTGGTGTCCCACCTTAAACATTTAACTTGTAATGTAGAAGGTTCTACCGAAGCAGGGAAGCTCTAGGATTTTTCTAAACAGTGTGAAGTTGAGTTCCATATTTTCCTAGTTCATGCAAGGCTAGCCTTCGATTTTTTGCTTTCAGGAAAAACCACTTACCGGATGGTTATTTCTACAACCTTTAAGTCTCTCCTAGATTTTCCACCATTTTCCAGGAAACTAGCAGTTGACAACTATTCATCCATTTCTTTAGGAGATAAGAGATATGCCGCTAACTAGGTTCAGGACACAACCATCATCCGAATCGCCGGCTACCAAGTCCATGGGTTGCAACCCATAACAAACTGAAAAAGTACTTCTATCGGTCAACGAATGTGTGCGAAGGTTGTAGCAGTGTTGAATGAACAACTGATTTGGAACTAGTCCAGGTAACTTTAAAGGTGGCCCTGATGTTAAATTCTGAAGAACTAACGGTTTTATTGGTGACTCATTCAAAATAAGCTACTAACATTTGCTGAACACAAAATTTGTGCAAGACATATTTGGTCCAACTAGGCTTAAAACTAGAGAGGTGAGAAAAGAAGAAACCAATTCTGGAGATGTGCCAAATCAACATATGAGGTAAAGTTCGGGGTTAGAGCTACTTGCTTTGAGTTTATTTGGTGGTCCTAAACCGTGTGAAGACTTATTGAAGTACAATAAAGAATATTGGTTCAAGGCTTACTTTACTACATTTCTAAATGTAATACTATTTGAGAACAATATGTGTGGAACTTTTAACTCTTGGATAGTTGGACCTAAACATAAGTCAATTATAACAATGTTAGAGGAAATTAGACACAAAATTAGGAATAATAACATGAAGAACTTTATTGAGACTTCGATAAGTGACATTTCACCAATGGCAAGGATGATTTTAAAGGAGAACAAGGAACTATCTAGGAGATGTAAAGTGATATTTAATGGACATGATATTTAATGGACATGATGGTTTTGAGACTGAAGAAGGTGATAAGAGGTTTATTGTTTATCTGGTGGCAAACAATTGCACTTGTAGATCCTGGATGCAGAGAGGAATACCATGTCAACATGTTGTTTGTTCATACTATCACTTAGAACAAGAGCCAGAACACCATATTGAATTTTGGTATAGAAAAGAAACATTCCTGAAGACTTACAAGTATTTTCTTCAATCCATGCCCAGTATGAAGATGTGGCCAGAATCTATCAATTCAGTTATAGGCCTCCAGAGCCAAAACCAATGTCAAGTAGACCAAAAAGATATAGGAGAAAAGGCAAAGTATGAGCCCAAAAAGGCAAAGTATGACAAACTGTCCAAGAAAGGGGTGAAGATGACATGTTCAAAATGTCATCAAGTAAGACACAAAAAGAGAGACTACAAAACATAGATAATATGTTGTTAAATTAAGTTTAATAGTGTTTTACTATTTAATACTAAATAATTTATTTGGTGTAATAATTGCAGCCTGCTATGGGATAGTCAAGTCAGCCAACTCAATCAAGCAGCGAACTCAGCCAACTCAAAAAAGACAACATGCTCCATCTTCAATTCGTGATGATACAACTACTGTCACCAGATAGAATCCAACATAATTAATTGGTGTAGGCAAGGGAAGAGGAAGAGGGAGATGTATTGGCTTAAGAAAAGGATAATTCCAAATAGTTGTTTCTAGAGGAAGAGAACCTGAAACAAGTTAAGAAGGCACATCCTTTAACATTGGACAAAAGAAGCCAAGACCTGCAAGATTTGGGATATATACAAATAATATGAGTGGAGCAATAATTCTGAATGTAAGCAATAATTATTTTAAGCAAATATTATTTTATATTTTATATTAATTATGCGACTAATATGTGACATTTTTCAGCCTGGTAATCCATCTAAAAGAATGATATCATATGGGAGACCTCTGAAGAATACAACTGAAACCAATATAGATATTGAATTTAAGCCGCCTGGTCTATAATAGAAAGGAAGATAAGAAGTAACAACTAACCAACTCCAATGGATGAGTGCATCAAGGAATACAAAGACTTCCATCAATAAGGGACATACTCATGTTTTCTATCAGGCAAAAGGAGTGGAACCAAGTGACTTCATTGTTTAATATAGTTTAGATGCTTATCTAGTTAAGTATTTGGACATTTAATGACTTGTTGAACAACAACTTTATTTTGATATTGTATTGGTGGCTACATGATTAGCCTTTGGTTTAGTTCTTATATTGGCTTCAAGGACAACCTGTGTTTTAGCTCTTGTATTTCGGTCTTGTATTAGCATCATAAACAACCTATTTTATAGCTTTTTATGAGTTCGGTCTTATATATATAAGTCTTAATTTGGACAATATTATACAATCTTACTGTCAACCTTCATACTCTTGTATTTTGATTTTGTACTGGCTGTGGGGTCCAGCCCCTTAATTTAAGGAAGATGTTTTCTTCCTTGTTTTATTTTTATCAAAGATGGCAGCAGCAGCCCAAGCAGCCCATGTTTTTCTTTTCTCTGTCAAATATATCACGCTGAAGAAGATGAAATGTCAGGTATGGTAGGCTGTATTTTGCCTATAAAATGGGAGCTTCGGCTCTAATTTTTTATATCATCAATCTCAGAGGAAAATATATCTGAGAGCTAGAAAGAAAGAGTGAGGTTTCACAGACAGGGTATAAGAAAATAGTCTGTGTATAAAATAGAGAGTGTGAACGATATTGTAGTGATGTGAAATATCAAAAGAGGGTTATTTCTTTTGAGTATTGTAGTGGTCTTTGTAGTATTTTACTCGGGCCTACAAAGTGTAAATTCCTTACTATTGTGATATCAGTTGCTCCTTTTGGGATCGTGGTTTTTTCCCTTATTCAGAAGGGTTTTTCACGTAAAAATCTTGGTGTGATTGTTACTCTTTTATTCTTGTTAATTACCGTATCTCGGAGCTACATTATTATTCTGCTTTTATTATCGTGAATATTATTTTAGTAGGGGGTTTATTCCCAACAACTGGTATCAGAGCACAGGTTCTGCTCGTTCACTGAAATACTATTCACTGTCGGTAGTACTATACTCAGTAAAAAATAAAAATGTTCGGAGTAAAGTACGAGGTAGCTAAATTCAACGGAGATA
>MU749555.1:80662-97490 GCA_026770625.1 Nicotiana glauca | reverse complement strand
TTCATGGAGATTTGGAAGAGGAGATTTATATGGAGCAGCCGGAAGGATTTGAAGTAGCTGGAAAGAAATACATGGTGTGCAAATTGAATAAGAATCTTTATGGATTGAAGCAGGTACCAAGGCAGTGGTACATGAAGTTTGACTCATTCATGAAAAGTCAAACATACCTAAAGATGTATTTTGATCCATGTGTATACTTCAAAAGCTTTTCTGAGAATAATTTTATTATATTGTTATTGTATGTGGATGACATGTTAATTGTAGGAAAATACAAGGGGCTGATAGCAAAGTTGAAGGGAGATCTATCCAAGTCATTTGATATAAAGGACTTGGGCCCAGCACAACAAATTCTAGGGATGAAGATAGCTCGAGAGAGAACAAGTAAAAAGTTGTGGCTATCTCAGGAGAAATACATTGAACCTTCAACATGAAGAATGCTAAGCCAGTCAGCACACCTCTTGCTAGTCATCTAAAGTTGAGTAAAAAGATGTGTCCTACAACAATGGAAGAGAAAGGGAACATGGCTAAAGTTCCTTATTCTTCAAGAGTCAGAAGCTTAATTTATGCAATGGTATGTACTAGACATGATATTGCTCACGCAGTTGGTGTTGTCAGCAGGTTTCTTGAAAATCCAAGAAAGGAACATTGGGAAGCAATCAAGTGGATACTCAGATCTGAGAGATACTCGGGAGATTGTTTGTGCTTTGGAGGATCTGATCCAATGTTGAAGGACTATACAGATGCTGATATGGCAGGTGACATTGATAACAGAAAATCCACTACTGGATATTTATTTACATTTTCAGGGGGAGCTATATCATGGCAGTCTAAGTTGCAAAAATGTGTTGCACTTTCAACAACTGAAGCATAGTACATTGCCACTACAGAAACTGGCAAGGAGATGATATGGCTCAAACGGTTCCTTCAAGAGCTTGGATTGCATCAGAAGGTGTATATTGTCTATTGTGACAGTCAAAGTGCAATAGACCTGAGCAAAAACACCATGTATCATGCAAGGACAAAGCATATCGACATGAGATATCATTGGATTCGAGAAAGGATAGAGAATGGATATATGCAATTAAAGAAAATTCATACAAGTGAGAATCCTTCGGATATACTGACCAAAGTGGTACCGAGAGACAAGTTTGAGCTATGCAAAGAACTTGTCGGCATACACTCAAACTAGAAACTGCGGTGTTATCCTCTTCAAGTGAATGAGACTGGAGGGGGAGATTTGTGGGGTTCATCCCCTTAATTTAAGGAAGATGTTTTCTTCCTTGTTTCATTTTTGTCAAAGATGGAAGCAGCAGCCCACATTTTTCTTTTCTCTGTCAAATATCACGCCGAAGAAGATGAAATGTCAGGTATGTTATGCTGTATTTTGCCTATAAAATGAGAGCTTCGGCTCTCATTTTTTATATCATCAATCTCAGAAGAAAATATATCTGAGATCTAGAAAGAAAGAGTGAGGGTTCACGGACAGGGTATAAGTAAATAGTCTGTGTATAAAATAGAGAGTGTGAGTGATATTGTAGTGAGGTGAAATATCAAAAGAGGGTTATTTCTTTTTAGTATTGTAGTGGTCTTTATAGTATTTTACTCGGGCCTACAAAGTATAAATTCCTTACTATAGTGATATCAGTTGCTCCTCTCGGGGTCGTGGTTTTTTCCCTTATTCAGAAGGGTTTTCCACGTAAAAATCTTGGTGTCATTGTTACTCTTTTATTCTTGTTAATTACCGTATCTCAGAGCTACATTATTACTCCACTTTTATTACCGTGAATATTATTTTAGTAGGGGGTTTATTCCCAATACTGGCATCATTAAACAATAGCATTTATACAAATTGAGCAACAGTTAAATATACTATAAGCCATGTAAAGTAGACCCCAAACTACCATTATCATTGATTGAATACATAGTCCAAAATCTGGGTACGCTTTATATCTCAATTACAACAAGTGATACCATTTTAACTACAACTAGTGATACCCACGACAAGATTATGTAAAAGTCTTACAATAGGTAACACAACAATGTGTTATTATCGCAGCTAATATGATCAATCAATAATACAATTGCAAACCCACAACATAAATATCATAATAACACCAAGCAACATTTTTTCACCTTTTGGCATTAATTTCAGTTGCATCATTTTTTTTTTATCTTCTTTAACAATCCACATATCACCCTTATAGCTTGATCTCGAATTTGAGGCTCATACCACATAAAAAAAATTGCATCTACCTTTGTCCAGCAAAAAACAGACAAAAAAATATTGAATTTGTAAAACCAACAAATAATGAAAAAAAATTCAACAACAACGATAAATTCATGTGCTTTCTTCGTCAATTCTACAACGATAAAATCGACGACCTGGGTTTCTCTCTGACCATGATATTTTCAATAGAGCATTGACCACATTGACAAATAATCAATCTATTATGCGAATACATTGTCCTTTGAAAAATCGAACCAGACAAATCCACTGCCACTTTCATCGAGTCACAAAATAATAAAGAGAAAAGGAAGAAAGAAACATAAGAATATCATTTACTTGTTCGAGCCTTCAGTTACTGGTATGAAAAAAGAAAAAGATATTGAGAGCTTGGATCTTCGATCTCCTATGTTCGAGACGACCTAGGTTTTCTTAGGAGAAAAATATGATAGATTTTTGGGTTTGGGGAAGGAATTATAAAGAATCTGCTTTTCACCGTTAGAAGCCTCCATGTCAGCAAAAAATTAATTTTCATGCACCTATTTTTTATTAAAGTCATGCTATTTTGCAAGTCAGCAGTCTGTGTTTAATTAGCACACTTGGTAGGATGTTCAAGTGTCTGATAGGAAAGACTCAATGCGAAAGTCGGTGTCTAAGTTCTGGTGGTCGTCTATGTATTTGGCCAACTAAGTTTTATATCAAGCCAATGTTTCTTAAGTATGATGTAGTAGAGGACAATATATGAGGACACTCGTGTATTTTTCATAAATGACTATTGTTTGTAGTCTTATTGCGGGACATAGTTAAAATTTAGCTAATTTTATTCCGTAGCTACTAATTGCTTTTCATGAGATGTATATTTCTATTCGATTCGATTGTATACATTATATTCAATTCAGATGTATTCGTTCTTATATATTTTACATTGTATTCAATTTTACTGCATCAAATTCAGTTATATTCAAACAACAAAAAATCAGAAAATTGGGTATGTGCCGCTCTATTCAGTTCGGATGTGTATCCAATGTATTCAATTTGGCTATATTAATTCTTAACTATTTTACTTTATATTCAATTTTATTGTATTAAATTCGATTGTATTCAAATAATAAAAAATTACAAAATAACAAAATTGAATGCCATTCGGTTGTATTCAATTAACTGTATTTATTCGTTGCTACTTTTACATTGTATTTAATTCATGTGTATTTTAATTTGGTTCTATTAAACAATAAAAATTAAAAAAATACAGGGATCTCCCACAAAAATAACCTTCACAATACATAAATATAAGCAAAAATACGAAAAATAAACTATATTTGCAATAAAAAAAACACATAATACACTCAAATTTGAGTGTATTTGTACATAATACAATGTGTTTGTATCATTGTATATGACAAATAGTAAAGAAGAGAAGAAAGTTCGTCAGAGATGGCGTCTTCCGGCCAAGCAAATGACTATATACATTGTATTAAAACTAAAAATGGAGATGAACAAAAGTCCAGCTAGATCTGTGAATACACTATCATATTGTATCTACCAAAATTAGGCCAGACTAATACACTCATATGTGAGATACAAAGAAGGAGAAGAAGTCATAGATTTCGGCATCTCCGTTAGATCCAGATCTGACGATGCTTCCGATCTTACTCCTCCATTGTTTTCACTGTTAGTAATGGACACATCGCGACTTCGCGAATTTAATATCTGGATCTAACGATGGACATGAAATAACGAAAGAGTGGTGGCTAGATCTGATGGTGTAGATGAGAGATAGAGAGAGAGAGAGAGATTGAGAGAGAGAGAGGGGGGGTGACTGTTTGGTTGGGCTCCGGTAGAGCTCCGCCGGAGAAGATAACCGGTAGCAACGCAGTTGGATGGCGGCATTGCCGAGGGAGAAGAGAAAAGGAAAAAGGAGAGAGAGTTGAAGGAGAAGAGAGAGGGTCGAGGGATCAATTGTATAAGTTTATATTTTGCTATAAAATTTAAAAAGTAGTTATAAATAATAATATTATTAAAATATTTTGGTTTATAATAAATATGATGCATTATTTAGTTATAGCTTGTAAGTAGTGAAAAATAATTGGTAATCGATCTTTTTCTTTCCTATCAAAAATCTATAATTTCATGTGTGAATTTGCAAAGAGGTTTAGGGTTCGTAATTTGAGGTAGGAACTTTTACCTATCTAAATTCGGGTTCCTACAAATGTTTAACCCAAAAAATAATGTTTGAATTCAAAGCAACTAAATAAAATAATTTGGGTTTCTAACAATCAATTTATTCACTTTTTCAAATGTAATTGATACGACAAAGGAATAACAATAACACAGAATTAAACTAAGAGAATAAAAAAAGTAGAAATCTTACTAATGATTGTCATTTTTCTCCGTAAAAAAAGAATAATTCTTCCAATAATAAAAAATGGTACGAGAATTAGTAAATCCTTATAATTGACTATATAACTCAGCAGAACTTTCCTTGGGATACAAGACATGGGAAGGGGGTTTTAAATATTACTATTTCTTGTAATTGTTTTGCCTTATTTAGCTCTGGACATTACTGTCATTTATTGCATTAATTGCCCATTATATAGGTGATTTTTAACGGTTGAAGTAATAATAGCAAATTGTATGTAATTAAGGATTTGACTGATTCTTTATATATTCGTGATTGTTAATGACCTTAATTATGAACCCCATAACTATTTTCTCATGTTCAACCTCGAGACTAACATGTACACTATCTACACAAGTGATCGTGTGTGTGTGTTGCTCACATTTTCTATACATGTCGTTCTTCTTTGTCGTTTAAACTCCTATGACACATGTCACTGCAGTATTAATCCACGTGAAAGGTTTATTTTCCACTGATAAAATAATCTCTCACCATCCCAATATATGGTACTATGGTTGTACAACTACAGTACCCTATGATGTGACTTTATACTCTTTGTTTTGTAGAATATAGGAGGTTGTGGGTTACATCTAGAATGGACCATGTTCCTAACACTTGTGTCAACCTTATTTTGAGAGATTAAAAAGGAAACTTGTCACATAAAATGAAAAAATATAACTATTTTTTTTTTGCCTTATTCAGAAATTGAATTGTGATCTCTCATTATTTTCATTTCAGCTTCATTAACCGCTGTAGTTTGTTCGAAAAAATATAACTATTTGTTTTTGCCTTAGTCAGAAATTGAATTGTGATCTCTCATTATTTTCATTTCTACTTCATTAAACACTGTAGTTTGTTCGAAACAAACATAGACAACTTGCTTGACTTTAAAAAGGGTCATATTCATATTCCTATTTCAATTTTTTTGAAGGCTCTTGCATGTTAAGACCTTTGATAAATTTCATGTGCTATTTTGTTTCTTGTCAAAAAGTACAGGTACATTCATGATATGTGCGACGAGCCGATCGGTCGTTTTGAGATTTATAACCACGTTTTCCTATTTTTTGCTTCTTTTATGTTCTTCATCTGTATTTTGACTTACCGGATTAGTCAATTCGGGTCCGGAGAGGTTTTGGAGTGAATCGAGACACTTAGTCTCTTAGGAAAAGGTTTGAGTTGGAAAAAGTTGATCGCATGTTGACTTATGTGTAAATGACCTCGGATTTGAATTTTGATAGTTTTGTTAGCTCCATTAGGCGATTTTGGACTTGGAAGCGCGTTCGGAATGTGATTTGGAGGCCCGTGGTAGAATTAGGCTTGAATTGGTGAAAGTTAGAATTTTGGCAAATTTGGTCAGTAGAGGAAATTTTGATACCACGGTAAGAATGAAATTTCAGAAGTTGAAATAGGTAGGTGCCATTTTTGACTTGTGTGCAAAATTTGAGGTCATTCGGACGTGGTTTAGAGGGTTTCGGCATTGTTTATGGAATTCGAAAGTTTAGAAGTTCTCAGGCTAGAATTCGAGTATAATTTGGTGTTTTGATATTGTTTTGGGTAATTCAAAGGTTCGATCAAGTTTGTATGATATTATGGGATATGTTGGTATGTTCGGTTGGGGTCCTAAGGGCTTCCGGTTGATTTCGGGTGATTAACGGAACATGTTTGGAAATTGAAGGAGTTACTGAAGTTGGAACTCATCTGTCATAACCGTACCTGCGGAGTGGGAGCCGCAGGTGCGAGCCCACAGGAGCAGAGAAGGATCCGCAGAAGCGGCCAAGGTTGAGCTAGGCATAGGGCGTATGTGCTATGTCATTCCCGCACCTGCGGAGGTTGCAGAAGCGGACCTCAGGGCGCATGTGCAAGGCGAGACCGCAGAAGCGTGATGAATTCTGCACATGCGTAAGCACAGATGAGATCTTGAGGCCGCAGGAGCGAGGTCAGGATTTTAAGTGGGTTCCTCACCTGCTATGGATTTTTCGCAGGTGCGGCATCGCAGAAGCGACATTTGGACCGCAGGTGCGATATCGCTGGGCAGAATGTATAAATAGAAGATTTTGCGAATTTTTGCTCATTTCCACCATTTTCAAGTCGGACCTTGGAGTTTTTGGGGTGATTTTTGAAGGGGATTCAAAGTTTTTCACTGAGATAAGTTGCTTGAGCTCTATTATCATTAGCTATGGTGTTTTACCATTAATTAGTAGGATTTTTTAACTGAAATAAGGGGTTAGAGCTTGGGATTTTGGAGAGACTAATTTGGGGGTTTGAGAGACCAAATGATGTCGAATTTTGATAAAATCGTTATGGGTAGACTCATGAGTGAATGAGATTTCTAGTTTTATAATTTTTATCGGATTTCGAGACGTGGACACGGGGGTCGGGTTTGAATGAATTATGGATTTGGCCTATAATGGTTTTTTTCTTGTGAAATTGGTTCCTTTAGCCTATATTGATCGTATTGTATTTCTTGAGATTAGATTCGGGGCGTTCGGAGGCCGAGTTGAGAGGCAAGGACATTGCGGAGTAGGATTTTGCTTGGTTGAGGTAAGTAACGCTTTCAAACATGGTTCTGAGGGTTTGAAATCCCGAACTACATCGTATGTGGTTAGTATTGAAGGGATGCACATGCCAAGTGATGGGCGTGCTGGCATGCACCATGAGAATCGTGATCTGGTTCATTCCATGGCACCGTTTAATAACTCTTTCTTGTTGATATCCGACTTTCCATTATGTAATAAAGTAACTAAGCTGTGAATATGCTAGATACCATGTTAGGGCTTCATGTCGATACTGTAGGGACCTCTAGTGGTCGTTTCTAATGTTATTTCACTGTTATTTTGTACTCATCCATATTCATGCATTTCATATCATATCTCAATCTTGGTTGTTATTATTGGCATATCATATCATTATTTCTGGGCTAGTTTTCATGATATTGTGAGCTCGTGGATGAGGCTGGAGAGTGATTACTGAGGGAGACCGAGAGCCTGGTTATGAGTGACAATTATGGGATCGGTCTGCAGACCGCAACAGTTATATTGATTATGATAGCGCTTGGGCCGTAGGAGCCCCTACGGAATCTGCACACCCCTAATGGGTACGGATGATATTATTTAGGGATGGATTTCCCTGGACATGGATTTGTCTGAAGTATTGATATCTGGAGATGGATTTCTCCACAGGGTTGGATTACCCTTTTTTCTCGGTACCGGGTGACTTATAGTCAGTAATGATATGTTCCGGGATGGATTGTCCTAGTCTGGATAGCCATATACGGTACCGAGTGGTTGAGTATTTATATATACATGGAGATAAATTTTCCACTTGGTTTGATTTTCCTTTTTCCTCAGTACTGAGTGACTTACAATCAGTGTTGTATATGTTCCTGGATGGATTTTCATAGTCCGGATGGCCATAGTCTGTACCGAGTGGTTGAGCACTTGAGAGTAGGAGTACATTGTGCATTTCATATAGTCGGCGCATTGGCATTTAGAGGAAGTTGAATTATATATCTTAAACTGTTCAGACATGTATTTACCTTATTACATTGAGTTGTCTATTTAACTGAAAGCGTGCCTACGTTATTGTACGTTGTTTCCGTTATATCTGTTGAAGTTGAGTTCGTCACTACCTTTCACTCCATAGTTTGGACTCGTTACTTACTGAGTTGATGTACTCACGTTACCTCCTGTACCTTGTGTGCGGATCCAGGCACTTTTGGTCTCTATGGCAGTTGTTGATCGAGGCTTCAGGCTTTAGGAGACTATTGAGGTATCTGCACGGCGTTCGCAGGCCTTGACTCTCCATCTCTATCTCTAGATGCATTTTAGTTTATTTTTCTTAAAAGTTGTAATAAACTATGTTTTCCTTTAGACGCTCGTGCACTCAGTGACATCCTAGTTTTGGGTTGGATTGTATCTTATCTTGAAATTTTTTATATTCGAATAGTTTTCTTAAAATGTTAAAAGCTTACATTAAATGTTTTCAAACTTATTATTGTTGTGTTGGTTTGTTGAGTTGAGGCTGGCCTAGTTCCACGATAGGCGCCATCAGGACGGGTTGAGTTTTGGGTCGGGACAACATGAGCAGGGGCGGCTCAAATGAGAAGCAACTAAAGTGGTCGCTTTAGTCCCCCAAATTTGAGAGGCACGATTTTTAGAAATAGTAGGATTATATATTTATTTTTTTATGGAAATATTGAATTATTATTTAGAAGAAAATATTAAGTACTATATATATAATTTGATGTAAATATTGATAATAAAATCACAAAGTTTTTTTAAGAATTTTTTAGGGTTGATTAGTTCTTATAGTAGTTCAAGCCATTTTTTCACTTACATATAGATTTGAACAATTTGAAGCATATGAAAGTATTTTTGATTTTCTATTTCGTGGTAAAAAATTAAGTATAGTTGAAGATAATACTTTAATTTATATATATTCAATCAGATAAAATAACTTAATTCTTTTCAAAATGCTTAGATTGCACGTAAGAGTTGCCTCACCGAAAGGAATATTTTCAAAATTAAAATTAATAAAATCTTGCCTAAGATCAACAATGCCTCAAGAAAGACTAAAAAGATTACCTATATTATCAATTGAGAGAGAATTATTAGAAGAAATCAATTAGAAAAAATGCATAAGTACCCCCGACCTATACCCGGATTCCCAATTACACACTTTTCTTTGCAGGAATCCTATTACCCCCCTAAATTTTTTTAAATGGAATTATGTGCACCCTTAATGCTGACAACCAAGTTCTTGGTAAGTGGTGAACTACATGCGTCCCCACATGTATTTTTATTACTTTTTTTTTCTCCTTTTTCTTATCCCTTTTTCTTATTTCTTATTATTCTCATTTTTTTTTTGGTTATTTAATTCTCTTTCTTTTTGTTTTGGTCACCGGCGGCATAAAATGGTGGTCGCAAAAATTTCATAACACCATTTTTTCCGTCGAATTTTTTTTTCGGCGATAAATTTTTATCCATATCTAAGTGTTTTGTTTTATATATATATAAATTTTTCTTGAAAGTGTAATTTATGTGTGGGAGGAATAACAAAAGAAATAAAAACGAATATAAGATAAGAAGACTTTTTCTAGTTAAAATTTCAATATATCATTCTTTTTCCGGCATGGGAAAGTTCTCCGATGATGAATTTTTCCCCCAAATCTGAGTGTATTGTGCTTTGCTTATGAATAGATCTTTTTGGAAATTTAATTTGCGAGTGAAAAGAAAAAATGGAAGAAAAAAGGTAAGCCAAAGTCGCCGGTGAATGAATATCCGCCGGAATCAGAGAAGAAACAAAAAAAATACAAAGAAAAAGGAAAAGGAAAAGGAAAAAAAAGGAAAAAAATGGTAAAAAAGAATAAAAAATAATCTGAAAATCATTTTTTCAAGGAGAGTGAAATACATACACTTTGCCCATCAGCGTTAAGGGTACAAATAATCCATTTAAAAAAAGTTTACAGGGGTAATAGAATTTCCGCAAAGAAAAAGTGTATAGTTGGGAATCCGGGTATAGGTCATGGGGGTATATATGCATTTTTTCAAATCAATTATAAAAAATTATTAATAACTTTGCATATCAAAAAGCTAGAAAAATATACTTTAATTTTTATTTAAGTTTAAGCCCTCCAATTAAATTTGGTTTTAGGCCACAATTGTTGTTAAGCCGCCCCTGGACATGAGTTACTTTATGGATGAACACGATCAAAAAGCAGGACAAGAACCAATAGATCTGGTGGAGTCCAGGTACACTATGCAATATTCTTTTGGTTATGTGTTTCATGTATTTCTATCATGTTGAGTTACTTTAGCCATTTTGTTACAAGAATGCCACTTTGACAATATATCCAATTCTGACTAGGTTAGATATTTAGTGAAACTTATTTCGACCCGGTGCACTAAACTCCCGCTATGTACAGATTTCAGGGAAAGGCCGGACCACAATGGTCTATTGTACGCAGCCTTATCCTTCATTTCTGCAAGAGGCTATTTCCACGATGCCAATCAATATCAATGAAAAACATAAATCTGTCTTGTACAAAGGAAGGAAAGATGAAATTACAAGCATGCCAAACTGAATAAGTGTATGGGGTCAAATTTGGCCCTATACGTCTCTACATCGAAGAGTGCGCCCAGTAAGTATACGTCTCTATGCCAAAGAGTACGGCTCGGACGTAAGGATGAAGGCGACGTCAGTCAGAACTCGGCGTCCTCGCTAGGAGGACGTCAGCCACTTTTTGTATTTTTTAATTATTATTCCAAGGAAGGCCTTTCCCTATATAAAGAAATTCTTCCCATTGTAATAAGGCATCAGTGTTATTCTTGAATAATACAACTCTCTCATTTTCTCCTACTCTCTCTCTATCTCTATCTCTAACGAACATCTTCCCTTGAGTTCATAATATCATCTTACAATATCAGATCTACAACAATAACATCATTCTTACATCTCTGGGTCTATAATATTTGATTGTGATTTACCCCTTTTATATTTTTGATTGTTTTCTAGCTTACAAAGTATATTCTTAACTTTTGAGCCAAACAATTTGGCGCCGTCTGTGGGGATTTCGAGAATCAAAATCATAGTATCCACCTAGAGATTAACCAACTACCTTTCTCTACACAACACGAAAACAAAAGATGGCCGAAAACAACACTAGATCGAAAGCTATAGTAGGTGTCACAGCCAATCTTCTTGGTCCTCTCAACGAGGCCAGTGACGATGTCATCACAAATGCAACCGCCAGCATCACAGCAGGTGCAGAGATCTTATCTTCCCCATCCGAAGATCTGACGATCTTGCACGAAAAGGGAGCTTCCATGTCTGCTGCTAAAGAAGCACCCTCGGTGGTTAAAAAGCTACTGGAAGAGTGGCTAACAAGAACCCTAAGTGGCTTGGTTGAGAAATCACCGCAAAACATCAGCGTGTACCGACGGTAAACACCACCGCTGCCATGGGCGAACCGGAGGTTACACAAATAAATAACCAACCTATCGAGGCACAGATCAGTGATGGTATGCTAACAACTATCCTAAAGAAGATGGAAGAAATGGAAATGAAAACAAGGCACTCCGCAACCAAATGAAGGAACACCAGGAGAGGTTCGACAAGATCCCCGGAGCTCCCAAGTTTCTACCAAAACGCAACGTGGGAAGGTTCGTAGAATAACCATACACTGAAAAAGCTGCCCCTTACTCTATCCCGAAGACCTTCAAGATGCCTCCCTACTTGAGGGTGTACGACGGAACCACCGATCCCGAGGACCATCTGATCCACTACGTCACTGCTGTGAAGGGCAACGACCTATCAAAAGAACAGGTACCGTCGGTGCTGCTGAAGAAGTTTGGCGAGACGTTGACAGGAGGGGCCTTGACATGGTACTCTCAGTTACCAGATATCAACGTTCGAGGAGATGGCAGATAAGTTCGTCACCGCCCATGCGGGTGCAAAGAAAGCGGAAGAAAGGGTCAACGACATCTTTGCCTTTATACAAACCACAAGAGAAGGGCTCAGGGACTTCCTCGCCAGGTTTAACAGGGTAAGGATGAGTCCGCCAAATGTATCGGAAGGTATGGCGGTCGCTGCTTTCCAGAACGGGCTAAGCAGGGATGGTTCGAGGGTGACCAAGAAGCTGTTGAGCCGCCTCATAAAATATCCCCCTACCACATGGGAGGAAATCCACAACGCCTATTGCACCTAGGTACGAGCGGAGGAGGATGATCTCAATGGGACAACTCAACGGCTAATGGCGATACACTCAGAAACAAGAAGAGATCGACGCAACGAAGGACGGCAAGAACAACTCCCACGCTCCAACAGAGACCGACATAAACCAAACACCAGATCCTCCCATCTGCCACCCAGACATACGGACGTATTACAGTGACACGTCGCCCCACTCCGAAGCGGAAGAGGTATGCCTCCCTTATTATCCGCACATAACTTTTGCGTGTCTCCTTCAGAAGTAGTATACGCACTGGAGAAGCTAGGCACCAAGGTGCAGTGGTCGCAGAAGATGAAATCGAACCCTGCCACAAGGAAATCAAATGTCCTATGTGAGTTCCATCAGGAACGGGGACACAAAACCGAAGACTGCATAGGCATACGGCAAGAAGTGGTCAGAATGCTGAACCAGGGATACCTGAGGGAATTACTCAGCGACAAAGGGAAAATCAATTTTGCACGCAGACGGGAACAACCCCGCGGGCCGCCAAAGCCACCTTCCCCAACAAGAACGATAAACATGATCATCGGAGGCGGCGATGACTCAGTGATCAATCACGTCAAATTCGCCAACACACACAGACTGAAGCGGACCATCGCCCATGAACGGTATGACGACTTCGAAGATAGTATCATATTCGATAAGTATGATGCCGACGGTTTGTCTTTCCCTCACTATTATGCCTTAGTTATTACTTTGGGTATTGTTGATATGGATGTTAAAAGAGTCATGATCAACGACGGAAGTGCGCGCCTGTATTATCCACCCAAGGGTCCTTGCACAAATGGGCCTCGAGGATAGGGTAATACTGCGCTGCATAACACTAACTGGTTTCAACAATGCAGTGGAACGGACATCCGGAGAAATAACACTGCCCGTCTTAGCGGGAGGAGTCACGCTGGAAATAACTTTCCACATGATGAACCAAGAAACGACGTACAACATCATCATAGGATGCCCGTGGATACACGCCATGCGAGCAGTTCCTTCAAGACTTTACCAAGTGATGAAATTCCCTACCCCATGGGGAGTATTCAGCATTAGGGGAGAGCCACGCACCGCCCAGGAATGCTACAAAACAGCTCAACATTGCGCCCACACCCAACAACTGAAGGGGCGAGTGCGGAGGCATAGCAATTAGCCGTGTCGGGGACTAAAGTCGACCCGACAGCGGACGCCATTAGAGATCCCGACATCATCGAAGCCTGTAAAGCAACGGTCGAAGATCTCGACCTAGTCCAATTGGACGACACCGACCCAGCAAAGAAAGCCTACATTGGCCACGGCCTCACCAACCCAAGTAAGTATTGCTTTCTCCCATTCAGATATGCTGGGGATTCCGCGAGACATCGCCACCCACAAGCTGAACGTCGATCCATTACATCTGCCTGTGTGGCAAATAAGAAGGAAATTCAATGCCGCAATCAATGAAGTGGTCAGCGAGGAAGTAGACAAATTACTTGCCAACGGCTCCATCAGAGAATCAAAGTACCCCCAATGGGTCGCCAACGTCGTCATGGTCAAAAAGAAAAACGGGAAATCGAGAATGTGCGTAGATTTCACTGATCTGAACAAGGCGTGGCCGAGAGATTCATTCCCACTACCTCACATCGACCAATTGATCGACGCCACCGTAGGACATGAGATGTTGAGCTTCCTAGATACCTACTCCGGCTACAATCAAATCATGATGGCCGAAGAGGATCAGGAGAAAACGACTTTCATCACCCATCAAGGGACTTACTGCTACAAGGTAATGCCCTTCGGGCTAAAAAAACGTAGGGGCTACGTACCAGAGACTGGTCACCAAGATGTTCAAAGAGCAGCTTGGTAAGACTATGGAAGTCTATATCGACGATATGCTGGTGAAGTCGACAAGAAAAAAGGATCACATCGACCACCTGAAGGAAGCCTTCAGAATATTGAGGAGGTACGGGATGAAACTGAACCCCGAAAAATACGCCTTCGATGTAGCCTCAGGGAAATTCTTAGGATTTCTCGTATCACAACGAGGTATCGAGGTCAACCCAGATCAAAATCAACGCGATAGACGCAATACCTGAGATGCTGAACAACAAAAAACAGGTGCAAAAGCTGACAGGGCGAATAGCCGCCCTATCTAGATTCATCTCGCGATCCTCCGACAGATGCCACAAATTTATCAACGTACTGAGAAAGGACAACGGGTTACAGTGGAATGAGGAATGTGTTGAAGCCTTGAGGAAACTAAAGGCGTACCTATCTTCGCCACCACTGCTGGCCAAAGCGAATCCGAGCGAGCCCCTGCTGGTGTATTTGGCCGTATCCGAGGTCGTCGTCAGTACAATATTGGTTTGCGAGACCAAAGGTATGCAATCCCCTATTTACTATATTAGCAAAACCTTAGTGGACGCCGAAACACGGTATCCACACCTTGAAAAATTAGCTCTGGCATTGGTCGTAGCTTCACGGAAGCTCAGACCCTATTTTCAATGTCACCCCATAAAAGTAGTGACAACCTTCCCCTTGAGAAGCGTCCTACATAAGCCTGAGTTATCAGGCAGGCTCGCCAGATGGGCCATAGAGCTCAGCGAGCACGATATCTCGTATCTCCCGCGAATTGCCATCAAGTCGCAAGTACTCGCCGACTTCGTAGCCGACTTCAGCGCAGAGATACTGCCAGAGGCGGAACAAGAGGCACATCGTGCCCCCGCCAACACCGACCTATGGGCTCTTTACACTGACGGCGCCGCTAATGCCTCGGGATCGGGACTGGGACTCGTTCTTGAGGTCCCCACGGGAAAAATAATTTGCCAGTCCATACGATGTCCCAAGATGACTAACAACGAGGCCGAGTACGAGGATGTTATTGCAGGTATAAAACTAGCCATCAAGTATGGAGCTCGACGACTCGTTCTCCATTGTGACTCCCAACTCGTGGTGAACAAGGTCACTGGGACTTACCAAATCAAGGAGCAGAGATTGCAAAAAGTCAGAAATCCACAGATTAATGACTGAGCTCGTCGAGTGCTGCTTCGAACAGGTTTCGAGGGAGCGGAACGCTGAGGCAGACGGCCTAGCAAAACTGGCCGTAGCTACTAAAAACTTCGACAAAAAAAGTGTGGTCACCCTCATTCATTTAGCCATTGATCATACTGAGGTACTCTCCTTAAAATTGACTTGGGACTGGCCCAACCAGTTTGTGTCCTATTTGCAGGATGGAACACTCCCACCTAACAAAAAAGAAGCCAAGAAGCTCCGCATACAGGCCGCCCGGTATTGCCTGATAAACCACGAGCTCTACAAAAGGACTTTTGGCGGACCCCTGGCCAAGTGCCTAGGGTCGCACCAAACGACGCCAGTACTCGAAGAAGTACACGAAGGTCACTACGGCGCCCACACAAGCAACCACGCACTCGTGCACTACTTAGTACGGGCCGGCTACTATTGGCTAACTATGAAAAAAGACGCGGTGAAATATGTCCGCGATGCGAACAATGCCAAAAGTACACCCACATGATACACCAACCAGGAGAGCCTCTCCACTCAGTCACTTACCCATGGCCTTTCATCAAATGGGGAATGGACATAGTCGGTCCGCTGCCAGCAGGACGAGGAAAGGTACGATTTCTATTAGTTGTAACTGACTATTTTTTCAAGTGGGTGGAAGCAGGTGCGTACGCCCAAATACGCGAACAGGAAGTCATCACTTTCATATGGAAAAATATCATCTGCCGCTTCGGCATCCCTAAAGAAATCACCTGCGACAACGGATGACAGTTCATCGGCCAGAAGAAAATAGAGTTCTTCGACAAATGGCATATTAAGCGAATACTCTCCAAGCCATACCACCCCTCCGCCAACGGCCAAGCAGAGTCGTCCAACAAAACGATACTAAACATACTGAAGAAGAAGCTCGAGGATGCCAAAGGGCTATGGCCTGAGCTACTATCGGAAGTGCTATGGGCACAACGGACCACGCCCAAATCCTCCACAGGAGAAACACCATACTCACTGGTCTACGGAACCGACGCGGTCATACCGGTCGAAGTCGGCGAACAAAGCTTGAGGTATTCGTATACAAATGGGGCAGAGAACGACATGAACAGACTTCAAGACCTCGATGAGGCCATGGAAAGAAGAGAAATGGCCCACATAAGAATGGTGGCCCAGAAATAACAAGTCGAAAGGTACCACAACAAGAAGGCCAAAATACTACCACTCAAAGTGGGTGACTACGTCCTCAAAGCCAAAACGTTGGCGTCAAAAGACCCAAGCAAAGGAAAGCTGGGCACCAACTAGGACAGACCATACAAAATGACAGCAGCAGCAAATGAAGGGGAATTTCAATTAGAAACAATGGAAGGAAAAAAGCTCCAAAACAATTGGAACATCGCCCACCTCAAGTATTTCCATTTCTAAAAGGCGCCTCCCGAGTCGCACTCTTTTTCCCTTACCCGACTTTTGTCCCAATTGGGTTTTCTCGGGGAGGTTTTTA
>MU749555.1:69291-80351 GCA_026770625.1 Nicotiana glauca | reverse complement strand
CCCCCCGTCGTTCCGTCGTTCCGTTCGCCACCCCCGGCCTGATAAGTTGCTGAGATCCAGGACCTGGAGCCTAGATGGTTAACTTCTTCGGAAGCATAGCCCGCTCGGTCTGGGGAATCGGAACTATACCTGTAAGCTTCACGGGCGACCTGAGCTATAAGCCGCTGATCCTGAACCTCCGCCTCAGTAGCTCGGCCCGCAGCTAAGAATTCCTCGAACACGACAAGCTTAGCTTCGGCGTACACCCACATCTCCCGCGCCTCGCCATGCATACCTTCATCGGGCCTAGACGCAACAGTTTGCTTAAGTGCCCCAACTTTAGCCGCCTTGGCATTAAGCTCGGCGGTCAGGGCAGCGAACTTGGCTCTCAAATCAGCGGCTTCCGCCGCTACCCCACGGCCAACCTCCAGTTCATATTCCTTTGACTGGAGAAGAGTCTCCAGTTCAATATTTCGAGCCAAAGCGGCCATCAGCTGGTCATCAACTTGCTCCAGCTCAACTACCCTTCGCTTCAGCTGGGACTCCGACTGCTCCAAGCCCTCACGAAAAACCCGAAATTGTGGGTCCTGTTTGAGTAGGTCCGCCAGCGCTTGATGCTTGGCACGGCATCGCCGATACTTCTTTACCACCTTGTTAAAGGTGGCGGCCTTCCTTTGCGCTCGCCGACCCCTCTCTATCTCCAAAATGAGAGTCTAAAGAAGAGGAAAAAGTGAAAAGGCAAGTCAGTATGCACCAAAGTTCACTTTATGGTACATGAAGAAAATTGAAATATACCTGCAAGGTCGCGCCAGCAACCCTCCGAGATAAATCCCTGACGCTAACACCTTTTAACATCTCGCACTCAGCGGCCGCACATAGCAGGGTCATATCCGCTGCGGCCTGCTCGCTGTGTTGCAACAGGTTATACCCCCCTGTAATCATAATTCGGCGGTTAGATCCACCCGCCGTCATCCCCACGCGGGCTGGACCTCTCGTTAGTGCATCTTCATCCGCAGGGGCGACCTCAGGGTACACCCTCTCACCATCACCCGCTTCTTCAGTGACAGCCGACGAGCCACCCTCCGGAACATGTGCTGGAGTGGCATCAGGAACTGCCCTCCCTTGGGAAGCCGACCTCCCATAACGGATGGCATCGGCCATAAAAACTGGCCTTGACTCCCGACGGGGCTCACTCGCCCCCTCATCTTCTGTGGCTATATCCTTGCCAGTCATCAACCGGCGTCTTTTCCTTTCTGGTGGCTCCTCGTCCTCGGAAGTCTCCTCCACAGGCCGTGGGGATGGCGGTGAAGGAGTTTCCTTACTTGTGGACGTAGCCACGGGCGCAACCTCAGGTTGAGGAACCTCCGGAATGCCGTCACTGGGCGAGACACAAGGTATGTATTCGTCTTCAGAGTCAGTCCTCGCCACAGGAGAGGTAACGACGCTCTTCTTCTTCTTCTTAGGGGCGCTCCGACCTGCCAACACGAATAAGTCAGTTAACGAAACCTAAGGAAACCACCAAACCATAATCAAAGAGTTACCTGGCGGGTCGTATCGTTTACGAAATGCAGCCCAGGTGCGGCATTCCTCCGCATACGAAATCATTCTCTCCACCCACGACCTAATATTTTCAATGAACCGAGGAGGAGAAGCCCTCGCTGCAAAAAGGGGGAAAAGCAAAAAAAATCACAATGGTCGTACGGTCAAAATCGCAGACAGTCCTGAAATTCTGCAAGTAAAAATACTTACGTTCTGGATTCCATCTTTCCGGGAACCCTAAGGGATTCGACACTAGGTGCTCCGTCCTGATGTAGAAGAATTTACGCCAAAAGCGGCGGTTAGTCTTTTCGTCAGCTTTAACAAACAAGCCCCTTGTGCCATGACTTTTCAGCTGCAGCATGGTATCTCTCAGGTAACCGGGGCTGAATAACTGTAAGAGGTGGTGGACCGAGACGCTGCAATCATCCCTGGCCGCATAGGTGGTCATAATACAACACACCTTCAAAGTGCAGGGAGTAAGCTGAGCCGGGCACACGTTGTAAAAACGACAAAACTCATCCATCAGGGGTAAATTGGGAGACTGTAACTGATCAAGAACGGGTACTCATAGAATGTGCAGTACCCAGGCCGATGCACATTGGCATAGTCCGTCCCGGCCGGCACTATCTCCACGTGGCCTGGAATATGGTACGTCTCTTGAAGTTCATCCAAGTTGGATTGTAATAACTCGTTGTGCTCCCAGGGAAGGGCTGGGCTCCTCGTTGGAAAATCCCTACGAACATGTATCTCCTTCGGGAGGACGTTGTCTATACTAAGAGGAACAAGGGCCTTCTCTGCCTTTTCCCCTTCATCGCCGGAAGATGGTGGAACCCTAGATGGGGTATTACCCTTGGCCTTTTTACTACTTTGTCCACGTTTTGTCATGATATTTTCTATGAGAAACAAAGCTCTAACGATAAGAAGTGTGGTTTCAAAAGAAATGGAAGGGCCTCACACGAGATAGCAGTTACTAGAGAGAAAGATGAAATAGGAAGCAGAAAAAGTTCAAAGGTTTGAAAGATAAAATAGATTGAACCTTTCCCCTATTTATAGGGTTAGGATGCACGGAAATCAAAGAGGCATGATTCAAAACGGGCGCGCTAAACCAAAACATCACATCAGCCCCTGAACCGCCTCGGGAGCAAGTATAATTATGATGCATGTGGGCAATGAAGTCATTTCAAAAAGGGAGTCACGGGCTTAACGATGCCATATAGTTCCCCTTACTCACGTCATCGCCCCCATAGTAAGGTCAAAATCTTCTAAAGACGAGGTCTGCATTTCCGCCCATTGAAAACGTCTACTGGATACGCCTCCAACGAGCGGAGGGACTAACTGTATGGGGTCAAATTTGGCCCTATACGTCTCTACGTCGAAGAGTGCGCCCAGTAAGTATACGTCTCTACGCCGAAGAGTACGGCTCGGACGTAAGGATGAAGGCGACGTCAGTCAGAACTCGGCGTCCTCGCTAGGAGGACGTCGACCACTTTTTGTATTTTTTTAATTATTATTCCAAGGAAGGCCTTTCCCTATATAAAGAGGATCTTCCCATTGTAATAAGGCATCAGTGTTATTCTTGAATAATACAACTCTCTCATTTTCTCCTACTCTGTCTCTATCTCTATCTCTAACGAACATCTTCCCTTGAGTTCATAATATCATCTTACAATATCAGATCTACAACAATATCATCATTCTTACATCTCTGGGTCTATTATATTTGATTACGATTTACCCCTTTTATATTTTTGATTGTTTTCTAGCTTACAAAGTATATTCTTAACTTTTGAGCCAAACAATAAGCAAGCGAAAACTTGCTAGTTATCAACTATCTATACAAGAAAATGTTTATATCTGTCAATAAACAACACTTAAAAAAGCCTAAATGATGACAAAGTCATAAGAAAATGTTGATCACTGCCTGAGATTCATTTGTTCCCGCGAAGTCCTTAGTTTTGGCGCGTCACTCTTTTTTGTCTTCAGAAGCTGTTAAGACCTGATGCTTCTCGAGCGATTTGGGAGTCTCTTCACTTTTGGATGACTCTTATTTGTGTGCTGAAGTTGTGAAATCTTGATGTTCTTTGGATGTGCTCAGAGACTCTTCACTTTTTTCAGGTGATTTCGAGACCTTATTTTCTGTTAGAGGTCCCGGGCTCCTATTTTTAACTGCATTCTCACAGTGTTCATTAGTTGATGAATCCGTTTTAACTGTCGGTTCCACGACATTCTCTGGATTGACAGTTGATTCTATTTTGCTGTGTGAAGCTGTGGAATCATTCTGAGTCTTCGATAAGTCAGAAGGCCGCTCTTCATTATGAGACAAGTCCATAGAACAATTTTTCTTGGTAGATAGATCAGTGTTGTCCTCTTTTTCGTCGTTCAACTCAGCACCCTCTGCATTGACCTCTGTATCTTCCTCAACTTCTAAAGGTCCAAGCTTTGCATCGATTCTCTTGATCGCGACAGTTAATGATCTTGCATCACGAGCAGTTGCCAGCCGTCCAGGTGATGATGCCTGTTTTGAAGAAAAGAAGATACATTCAAACCTCTCTATGACAGCCTCGTTTAATCTAGAATTTTTTGGTTGTTATAGCGAAGTGTTGTTATAGAAAACATATATTAAAACATAGCACAGAAATTGTTTCCAAAAGAACCTTGGCTTTTATAGTGAATGGCTATTATATAGCGATGTTGTTATAGAGAGGTCTGACAACCACGTCAGGAGTTATACATTCCCTATGCGTCGTTGAAGATTTAAGTTCCAACGATAAGCAGTAGTAAAATAACTGACCTCCAACAATTGTTCAGTCCTTTTCTTCAAAGCCTCAAAAGATGCTTCCTTGTGAATAAGTTTTAAGATGCAGATTAAGTGCGACTGCAGATTCTCGAGACGATGTTGGTCCGTTGTGCATTGAGGAATAGTAGATACACATCCTACTGGATAGAAAGGGCAGTTAACAAGCTTCATTGGACATACAGTTATACAATGCCTGTCCATTTCGCGCCTCATGAGCGTTTCCGGGCATTTCTGCTCACATTGAAGTATTTTAAAAGGACAAGTCGAGTCGTGCTGTTCCAACTGAGCTGCACTAAATCGTGCATTGCATCCCTCATTTTCACAGTTCAATTCCCTGAAACTGCACGAGGCGATATGTTCAGAAACCTCTTCTTCAGATTTGAACTTCATATTGCAGTGGTAATTGCCCTTGAAGTCAATATTCCTTATCAATGTTTGTGCCACTGCTATCCGCCTTTCCATCAACCAAAAGCCGTTTACTTCCATTTCTTGTACGAAATCGTCTATCCTTTCCTCTCTCCTTTCACTTAGCAACCATGCTGATACTCTGCTGAAAAAATTCCTCTTAGACTGTGCAAAATCATCTATAAAATCCGATATAATATCATGAGGATTATCCGACAGTACTTCAGCAACCTCGTCACCTTCTAAGACGACAGATTCAGCAACAAACATCTCGCTTCTCTGGACAAGATAGTCCACCATTTCTCTTCTAATATTAACAGCAACAGAAGCGGGGCTATTCAATAGACCGCCCGTCGTGTTGTCAATACAGGCTGAGGCTAATCCTGGAAGGAATTCGTCCGCTACCTTTTGAACCATTTCTGCATCACATAGATTACATTGGAAGAGTGGTCCGTCCTCTTTCGCTTCCTCAATTGTCGCTGATTTGATTTCTTCCTCCAATTTCACGTCTTCAAGTGCTGCTGTTTTGATTTTCCCTTCATCTGTAGAGTGATCCATGTTCAAAGAAGCTCCCGACATGTTCAATGAGACGATAAACTGCACTCACAAATGACATTTTATGATTAGTATTACAGATACTGAAAATGAATATAAGGAAACCACATAAACAAAAATAAGACTTCAAAACCATGACTATACGAGAATTTTCTTTAATGGGAATTTCACTTTTTTCTTCCCCTTTTAATCATTTTCCTTAAACTCAAATCAGGCAATTGCATGCAGAGGCAAACCTATGCAACACAGAGGGGGTCATCAGCACCCGTAAAGTTCCACAAAAATTTCATGTATACATGTATGTCTTTAGAAAATAGTGGTATATTAGTATTGAGCACCCCATATTCAAATCAGATTTTGGTTGAATCCAAAAGTGCACCCGTGACCTTCAAATTCTGGGTCCGCCTCTGATTGCATCACATCTTTGCTCAGGTATTTACCATGGTGACAATATTAATTTTACCTCCATTAGATGAAAGAAAAGTGATACTAGTAAGTTCAGTTGTGGTACACAACAAGGGCGAATGTAGACTTTCGGCTACGGGTTCAACTGAACTCATAACTTTCGACATGAAGTACGAATTTAGATGTAAAAATCTACTATAATAATTTCAATAATATTAGATTTGAGCCTATAATTCTAATTGTACAATGATTGTAATCCTACAAATCTTAAAATTAAAGCTGAACCTATTAAATTTAAATCTTGGATCCGCCTCTGGTACACAATATTAATTCACACCGAGCATTTCCAAGTTTAGACATAATAAACCAAAGAATCCAACGCCAGACCATCAAAATTTTGTAAACAATCACAAACTAAGCATTAAAAAAATCACGCCATTAAATCCAAACAGAACATCTATTCTAGCACATAAAGTAAGGAGGTAATGATCTCCTCAAAAGAAAATGTCCACACAAAGTTATCCTGTGTTATTTTTTGCTTATCTCCTGGTAAAAACTAAAAAGTCATATAACTAAAATAACATTTGTAATGGACTATAATAAGGGGCTTGCGGTTTATTACACCAAAGGCTTTCAGTGAACTATTGAAGCTATCGAGAGAATACTAAATGCTGACGGTGACAAAGGCTACCAACTTTTGGGGCGAAGCTACATGTCTTAAAGGGTGATCAATTGACCACTCTTCATCGAAAAACTATATTGCATATATTAGGTCAAATATTAGGTTTTAGAGGTATATATCATATATTGAACACCCTTTGTCGATTTCTTTTTTCCGACTTCTTTCAGGTTTGAACAACCTTGAGGAAATTCCTAATTTCACCACTGACTGCAATATCACGCGATAGGAAGTGACAATCACATAGAGAGAAAGGAACAAAGAGACCACCTCTAGCCTTTCGTTTGTAAGATTGGATCCGACGTGAAAATCTTGGAATCCATTAAATTGGTATCAATTCATACCTATATAAATAGCCATTCAGATTCCAAAAATGAGCTCAAATTACTTTCATGAAAAGCTAAAATGCAAACACAAAGGCATTAAAAATATGTGAAGTAAAGACAACAATTTTGTTGGGAAAGAAAGGGTAAAAGATTTCAGGAATATCATTTGAATACCTTCAAATCTTGTGGATCTAGTGCTTTTGTTTTCGCCTGTTGTTTTCATTCAGTTAGCTATAACCGTTTATGTGAAAAGTAGACATAATTCTATTTCGAGCCCTCAAGTTTCTTAAGAGGTACTTCCTACACATTTGAAAGTATATGGTTAAAATTACGGAAAAGGATCAAATATATCCATGTACTATTAGAAGATATTTAAATGTAACTCCCGTTATATTTCGAGTGCAAAATATACCCATAACGACTCCAAATACACCCCTTTTCAATTAAGTTTGTCCAAAGTGGACATCCAATTTTACATGGCACTGACATTTGAAGAGGTGGATGCCACATGGCTTGCCCCCTCATCATCAAACATCACTATCACGTAGGATTGGATGTCCACCTTGGACAAACTTAATGGAAAATGGGTATATATGAACCAATAGTATTATGGTAGGATTATATTTAGACCCAAAGTATAACAAAGAGTATATTTAAACCTTTTCCTCATAGTACAAGGTATGGTACGGTGTACAAAGAAAACCGACAAATCGCACCAACCCGATAATCCGAATCAAACCGAGAAAAGAAACTCAACTATGGTTTGGTTTGATTTAGTTTGTCGTTGGGAAAAAACCTGGCCATAATTGGTGGGGTTTGGTTTTAACTAAAAAAAATCAAATGGAACCAAGCCAACCCGATATTTCATGTATAGAAGTTTTAAATATACTTAATAGTGTAGTCATGTAAAAATAGTACTTGTTAGTCGTACTTATTTTAGCGATTTAGTAATTTTAGATTATGTTTATTTTCATTATAGCATAGTAATAATATTTATTTTATGTTATTTTATTATCTTTATTGTTGAATATTGTAGTACAATGACGTTGCTCATCTCATATTTTATGTTATTTTCTCGAATAACACCTTGGGACTCACCCTTAACTTGGGAATAGAGAGGGGAAACATAGCAAGACCAATACTATCAAAAAGAAAGTAGCAAAAATCATAAGAGAAGAAAAGTTCACAAAAGGTTGGAAAATAGTAAACAAAAAAGAAAAGATCAGCCAAAAGAACATCTAAACGAGAAAGTAAGTAGATCAGGAGAAAATAAAAAAAGAAAGAGACCCTAACCTAAGAGTTCTGGTTATGACAAGTCGAAAACAGGCCCTCTAGATGCCTTATAACTGTCTTTTGTATGTCTTACTAGGATCAAAGAAGTATTTGGAGCATAAATTCTATATTTTGTGCTAGGAAAACTTTATAATAAAAAAGTACCGAAATAACCCAAAAACTCTGAGAAAAACCGACATTAAAAAATTTGATTTTTATTGGTTTGGTCTTTAAATTTAATAACCCGACGCAATTAATTTGGTATGATAATTAAAAAATCCGAACTAACCGACTTATGTACACCCCTAGTATAGGGGTATGTTTAGCCCTTTGCTGTTAATAAAACTACTTAATTTTTGTTTACGGAAAAGGGCAAAAAGTGCCCCTAAATAACGTTAAGGGCATTATAGACCAAAAGGTTAATAGAAGGCAATGCATTGATGAGCCATACTCAATACGTTACGGCATTTTTGCGCTTTATTATTATTTTATTTTTTATGGAAACTAAATTTTTGATATCTTAAAAAATTAAATATTATAAATCACAAAAAAAAGGGTCAAAAAATTATTTAAAATAGACCGGAAGGAGTAATACACTAGTAGAAACACGGTCTTTTCCGAGGGAAGATATCGACAGAAAACCGGCGGCGATGGGTAATTGTACCCTCAATTTATCATTTTTTAACCTCCATTTTGCAGTTAATACTATACCATTCTTTTTGCAGATAATAAGAGGTTTCACATTAATTAATTTTTTGAAAATATATTCTTTTATTTTTATTGATAATATATAGCCAAAAGTCTCGGACTCTAGACTCTATGTTGTGCAATGCCTCTCTAAATATACAAATATGATTCCCAAGTACGGCAATAGTAACTTAAATGGAAAATCATAGGCATAAAATAAAGACAATGCTACTCCCTCCAGTTCAAAATAAGTGATTTTTTGGCCTTTTTCTTATGGTCCAAAATAAGTGATTTTTTCAGATTTCAAGAATGAATTCATTATTTTTTTCCTACATTATCCATGGAATAAATAGTATTGGAATATGTGTTAGGAGTGTTTATGTGAGATAGTAAAGGTTAATGTGGTCAATTCCATTGCTAATTAATGTTAAAAGGTAAATTTTTTAATCTGTGTAGGAACACCCAAAAAATCACTTATTTTGAACCGGAGGAATAGCATATTATAACAAAGTTGTTTGTTTGAAAGTAGAGAACACCAACTAGTGTGAAATAAAGAAAGAACCCTTGAATTACCAAATGAAGAACGGTACAATATTACAACAATAATAACTACGTCTCACTCCCAAATAAACCATGAACCCTAAGAGTGCTACAATGCAAGCATTTACCTACTAACTTTTTATTCCCAAAAACAAAAGACAGAGAAAATAGTGAATTAATTAATTAAGTGTCATAAAAATGGCACTTAATTAATATAATTAACAAGACCTAGTGCAAAAGCACTTTCTTTGCCAGCCAATGCAGTCCCCGCCGGTGAAACCTTCGCCACGGCACACTTCAGCACAGTTATGGTCACCTAGGCAAGCCCCTTTGTATTTATGGCTTTGAGAGATGCACACTCTTCCCTCGACTCGAGGAATCGCCATTTCTGTACCCATAAAAATAAAATATGTAATTTTTTTTCGGAAAAAAAAAAATGAGATCAATATGCAATGAAAGTTAATTTCATCGTATGATCAATTAACTTTCACCAACTATAATAGTAAAATTCCAAAATTATCATTTAGTGACTGAACTCTATCAACTATAGTAGTAAAAAAAAAGATATAGATTAGGTTTGAGTAACGTGAGAGAATGAGTGTTAGTAAAGAGAAGAAATGTATTGATCATCTGTTCAGAAGAATATGTAAATATCATGGTAGGAGCAATAACAAATGTAATAGGAGTCACAATATATATAGGGTAATTCAAAATAATAAAAGACAGTATAGAGTAAGATTATAAACATTATTCCTAAATGTGTTCTAAATATGAATTCACGTAAAAGAGAAAGACGATACAGGGACTTACGTGAGGCGAATAAAATGAGAAGGCAAAACAAAAGACCATAAGTTTTCCTCTCCATATTTTTCACCGACTCTGTAAATAAACGCACACTGATTTCTACGAATTATTCGGATGTGATTTCTAAGACAAATGAAGATCACTATAAATAGAGAAATGGAAGCACCAGTGCCATAATGTTACTGTCCTCGTGTAGTAAAAAAGACAAATTTACTCTTTAGATTATTTAATTAATGCCATCTCTTTTAAGCAAATAGACAAAAAAAACGCGCTTTTGCGCAAACCTCGAAAAAAAGGCGCTTTTGCACAAAAATTGAAATTTTCCGTTAAAAAAATATTTAGACAATTTAATCACTTACTTATATGTTACAAATAACTCTTTATAATAAATACTTCCTCCGGTTCACAATAAGTGATCAATTTATTTTTAGCACGCCCGTTAAGAAAATATTAAATTTTATACAAAAGTACCTACTATGAATAAATTACCCCTAATTAAATATTTAATGTGAGGAGTAAGAAATTTTTTTAGGGATATGTACATAGGGGTTATTTTATAAAAACAAATTAAATTCTTTCTTGATTACATAACTGAATACTTATTTTGAGCCAAAATGAAAAAGCAAATATTGCGAACCGGATGGAGTATTAATTAATAATTTGATAAAAATGGGTGACTGACGTGGTATATATCCCAAATTAAACTGAACTACTAGGGTGTGTTTGGTATAACGAAAAATATTTTTCATGAAAAATATTTTTCAAGAAAATATTTTCTTGGAAAATAAGTAGTAATTTTATTCATTTTTCGGTGTTTGGTACGCAAATTAAGGAAAATAATTTCTCAAGAGTATAAACATGAAACCATAAACTTTCAAACCAACAACCTTACGGACACACAAATTTCATAAACTTTGGAACCGCTAAACTTTCAAAATCGCAGAATTTCGAACCCGTAAACTTCCAGACACATAAACCTCCGAACTCATGATTTTGAAACTTGTAAAATTTTGAACCTTTAAACCGATAATTAATAAAATTAAAACTGAAAAATATATTTAAATTTTTTTTT
>MU749555.1:25919-37384 GCA_026770625.1 Nicotiana glauca | reverse complement strand
CCCCCCCCCCCCCGAATTCCACAAAGCCCTCCCCCTTTCCAATCTAAGCCGATTAGTGCTAGTGCAATTAAGAGAAATTTATCCACTGGCACTACTTAAGAATATGATATTTCCTACTTTACTTAACAAAAATGAGAGAGAAATAAAATTTGTCATAACCAAAGTTCCATTTCAGCATAAGGATATGAACCATAGCTTCATGGAACTCTTGAAAAATAGTGGGGGACTGTAATCCCAAACTATGTGGGGAACTATAGCAAAGATATCATCTTTTGAACAACTAAAACTTATATGTGGCAAATATACGACTGAGAATAAGCTATTACTTCAGTAAGTCCTCGTGATAGACGACATTTTCCTTTCCCTTCGTTATAACACTGATTTATAGTTACTACTATACTTTTTTTACAGAAGCTAAGAATTCAGCTTTCAAACTTGCACTTATACTATACTAGATGCTCAAATTGCCTACCAAAATTACACTAAACTTTTTATCTTAGCAACCTCTTATTCTTCTAGAGACTCCTGAAGGCCCCTGCTAATCCACCCAGCCTCCCCACATCCTCGGAAAAAAAGAATAAATAAAAACTAAAATGTGCAGCGGAAAACGACCACCACGAGACAAGCTTCCAAGCGACATAATCGGATGCCACAGATAGGGTGCATAGAATGCTAAAGGATCAAAGTCTTCATGCAATCCTTACTGTTTTCATGACCATCTAACATCTTCAATTTCCTAAAGGCCAGGGTACCTTACGTTTAACAGAAATATACTCTTAGTAACATCTTGTGGAGCATTTAAAAACTCTCCCGGAAACTCAGCATTTAAAATGTTTCTCTCTATGGGTTCTATTTTCACAACTCCCTAACTTTCTCTCTCTACTTTCTGAAGCTCTCAGGCACACTCCCCGAGGAGCCGGAGAACATGATTTCTTGAGATTCATGAACACCACCAGCTTCCCTACTGAATTCCGACCAGACCACTGTAAATTATTCCGACAAGCCAGCTCTCACGCTCCGCCACGCGCGGCACTTCCGGCGACCCTGTGAGCCACGCGCCGGCGCGTGCGACCAATCCAGGCCTTTTTTCAAATTTTTCTTTTTGGACAGCCTTCTCACAAGGTGATTCCGACCACATCCATCCAATTTGTTCTGATTTCCGACAACTTCCAATTTTTCCGGGTGACAAGGGACCTATTTCTGCCCAGATTTCAGCATTTTCTTACTTATTTAGCTTACTGTGATAACTACCAAACACTTCCTATAAATCCTAATCTGAGCAGCTGGTTTAGTACCAAATGGGAGACAATAGGTTATACTTCAACGCAGGATTCAAATCGTTTGACATCACCAGATGGAATTCCAACAAAGACATACGGTTCGAATGGGTGGAGAGAAGCCTCAACATGATGAGACGTTCATCCATGGGTAGAAAGGCAATGGAATGGGTTTGCTTTGTACTAAAAGAAGCGTCGACAGATCAAATGGATTTAGTGAAGCGATGGAAGTACAAGGACCAAATGACAGAACACTTCTGTACTAGGAAATTCAACGTTCATGGAAGATACACGAGTATTCTGTCACTGAAGAGAGAAGGGAGGTCAATTATTATAATCCCAGAGTTAGCTATGAATGCAGGCTGGAAAGACATAGCAGCTAAGATAGAAAGATTCATAAATCAAACCCCCAACTTGAATCCCACAGCTCCACCCAGAATCAATGTGGCCAACTATCCTTATGTCAAAGCAATTAAGGAGAGTAAATGGCAATCCAATACCCTTCGAGAGGCAAAGGTCAGCATAAGCAATGGAGATATCTCTGTTGTGGAATCGACAGGAAGCGAGGACACTAGTCTATTAAAAAGATGCATTATCGGGTTTTTCGGAAAAGAAATCAATGAGAGACCCACTTTAGCAGACATAAGGCAATGGGCTAGTGCTTCAAGGAACAAAGCATATGGAGTCAACATGTATGAAATGAATGGCAACATGTTTCTTTTTGAATTTCCGAACAGATACATGGCGGAGCAGATTTTGTAAGGAGATTGGAGATAGAAGAAGTTCAAGCTTCATCTGGAATGGTGGAAACATGCTGGATTAGAGCTATGGGGATTCTTTACATCTATGGTCACAAAAGATCTTTAAAGAAATTGGAGATCTCTGTGGGGGATGGATAGCTACGGAAGAAGAAACCGACCTCAAAAATCATCTGAAGTGGGCCAGAATTAAAATTGCTGGAGACGTCAGAAAGATTCCTAATGAGGTTGGGATTGAAAGAGAAAGGATCAAAGTTTTCATCCCAATCTGGACTGAAAGACAGGCAAGATTTGAGTTGAATATGCCAGAAAACGAACAATGCTTTGAACCAGAGAGAGACTTGAACAAGCAAGTGGGATGCACCATAATGCAAAACACTGATAAAGGAAAGGCATGTGTGCAACTTACACATGGCTCGAGTTCGATAAATCGGAGCATTACAATGACAAAAAACAAGTTGGAATCCCATGACTACGATTTGGCTGCACATGTCATTTTTAACGATCTCTCGTGTGAGTTCTCTGATGAAATTAGGCTGAAGCCTTATATTGAGGAAATGGGAGACCCTTCTTTCTTGAAGGCAAAAGAGTCCAGTCCAGGGGATCTAATCTCCAATGCAAACCTTGGAAGTACGAAAGAGGCTACACCTTATAGTTGCAGTCAGCAAGAAGGTGGAGCAGAGACAGCAAGGATGGAACAGAAGGCAGGGGAGCAGATCATAAACACAAATATGGGGGAAGATCAAGCTGGAAGTGTTTTGGAGCAACAGGAACAACTAAAACATTTCAGCTCTATCCAAGATTGGGAAATAGAGGAGATGACTCCTATAGCAGTTCAACAACACAACCTATTATTGGATAAAGACATGGATGCAACACTATGGGTCCATCAAAATATGATCAAATTGGGGAAAATGTTTGGAGTAGATTTTCAAGGCCATGAAGAAGAAGTATTAGAGTTGTTAATGCAAATTGACAGTTGCAGACAGGTCAGAAGGGTGGAGACAGAGTTGGAGGAGAAGAAACAAAGGTTCAAAGGATCACTGGAATTAAAAGGATCAACTTCGTTTGATGTCAAATTCAAGAGTGACGGGATAAGGAGCAGGGGAAGAGATCTATCAATCATTTCAATATGAAGATCAAAATAATTTCCTGGAATGTAAGGGGATTAAACGACAAGAAGAAAAGGAAGATCATAAAAAGTCAAGTGCAGAACTGGAGGGCAGACATTATATGCACGCAAGAGACAAAAGTGGAGGGGGATATCAGGAAAATAGTCAATCAAATATGGGGTGGCAGATGGGTGAGGTACGCAAGTTTAGAAGCTAGCGGCACGAGGGGGGATTTTGTTATTATGGGATTGCAGAGTATGGAAAGGGGAGGTGTTGCAGACTGGTGCATACGCATTGACTTGCAAGTTCGAGGCTCTTTTACAGAATTTTCAATGTCACATAACAGGAGTGTATGCTCCAAATTGCAGAATAGACAGGAAAATAGTATGGAGAGAAATTGGTGCAGTAAGGGGATTGAAGGAAGGTCCTTGGGCGGTTTGTGGTGATTTTAACGTTACAAGGTATCCTTCTGAAAAACGGGAATGTTCAAGGAGGTCCAAAGCGATAATGGAATTCTCGGATTTTATAGAAGATATGAAGTTGATAGATCTGCGACTTGAAGGAGGCTACTATACTTGGTTCAAAGGGGACAATCATACAACCGCTTCAAGAATTGATAGATTTCTCATCTCAGAAGAATGGGATGAAAGCTTCAGAAACATCAAGCAAACTATCCAACAAAGGCTGATTCCTGACCATTCACCTGTGGCTCTATACTGTGGCGCTTGGGAACAAGCTAAATCATACTTTAAGTTTGAAAACTGGTGGCTGAATGTGGAAGGTTTTGATGACAGAATTAGAGAATGGTGGACATCTTTTGAATTCACGATTACATTTTAGCTTGCAAGTTAAAAGCTATTAAGGGCAAGCTAAAAGAATGGAGCAGAAGTTGTAAAGGTAATTTGGGATTGCAAAAATCAAAATTGATGTGTCAACTAGCAGGTCTTAAGGCAACACAACAACTAAGAGCGCTAACAGAGGAGGAATCAGTGAGAAAGGCAGCTACTCTAATGGAGATTGAGGAGCAACTCAAGAACGAAGAAAGTGTATAGAGACAGAAATCAAGAGCTTTGTGGCTCAAAGAAGGGGACAGGAATACAAAAAAATTTCATCGCACTACCAATGCACATAAGAGAAACAACAACATTGATCAACTATTGATTCGACATGAAGTAGTCGAGGATCCAGACAGAATAGAGAACGAGATCATTGAATTCTACAAGGGGTTATACACAGAACCGGAAGAGTGGAGACCAACGGTCAATTTCGAAAATAGTCCAAGAATTTCTGAAGCAGAGAGGGAGTCTTTACAGATTAACTTTCAGGAACAAGAAGTGTTGAGATGTCCGAAGATGTGAGCAAGTGACAAGGCCCCAGGTCCGGATGGATACGCAATGTGTTTTTTCATCAGGTGCTGGGACATTTTGAAGAATGACATTATGGAGGCTTTTAACAACTTCCATTCTCAGGAGATGTTTGAGAAAAGCTTCAATGCAACATATATAGCATTGATTCCAAAGAAGCATTGCGAAAGAATTGAGAGATTTCAGACCTATCAGTCTGATAGGGAGCTTCTACAAATTGCTCTCAGAAGTCTTGACTGAAAGACTTAAGAGGGTGGTAGGGAAAATTGTGGATGCACAACAAACGGCTTTCATCAAAGGAAGACAAATGATAGATGCAGTGTTGATTGCCAACGAAGCTGTGGATTCAAGAATCAAAAAGAAAGAACTTGGAATCTTATGCAAATTAGACATTGAGAAGGCCTATGATCATGTAAATTGGAGCTTCCTATTCAGAATGTTAGAACAAATGGGTTTTGGGCAGAAATGGAATAGATGGATGAAATTTTGCATATCTACTGTAAGATTCTCCATTCTCATAAATGGATCTCCTAAAGGTTTTTTCCTGTCACACATAGGTCTAAGACAAGGTGATCCTTTATCTCCCTTCCTATTCATTATTGCCATGGAAGGACTGAACAACATGAACAAAAAGGCTAAAGTAAGTGGATGGGTGAAAGGTTTTGAGGTAAACAGGAGTGGGGCAAACAATCTAGAGATCACACAACTCCAATATGCTGATGATACTCTAGTTTTCTGTGACGCTGAAAAGGAACAACATAGATTACTAAGGATCATTTTGGTCTTATTTGAGGGAGTCTCGGGATTACACATCAACCGGAGAATGAGCAATATTTTCCCCATTAATGAAGTTAACAACATGGAGCAACTTACACAAATATTGGGAGGAGAAGTTGGGTCCCTTCCAACTGTTTACCTTGGGATGCCTCTTGGTGCAAGATCCAAATCAAAAGAGATCTGGAATTCAGTCATAGAAAAGTGTGAGAAGAAGTTGTCAAGATGGAAATCGCCATACCTATCTTTGGGGGGCAGGCTAGTTCTAATCAACTCAGTATTAGACTCACTTCCTACTTATATGATGTCTTTGTTCCCAATTCCTGCCAGTATTTTACAGAGATTGGACAAACTACGAAGATTATTCCTGTAGCAAGGCAATAAGGAGAAAAAGGTCTTCCATTTAGTTAAATGGAAGACACTCACATTGTCTAAAAAACAAGGTGGTTTAGGAATAAAGAATTTGAAAATAAAAGCAAGGCTCTTAGAATGAAATGGTTATGGAAGTACTCACGAGAACCACAATGTTTATGGGGCAAAGTGATCAAAGCTAAGTATGGTGAGGAAAATAACTGGGTGTCAAAAAAAGTCAGAACTTCATATGGTGTAAGTGAGTGGAAATCCATCAGAGAACTTTGGCCTATAATGAAGAATCACTCTTCCATAAGAGTGAACAACGGAAGGAACACATCATTTTGGAATGATAACTGGTTGGGACAAGGAAGCTTAAAGGAAAGATACCCCGATATGTTTGGTTTAGCACAAAACCAGCATAGGACAGTAGCTGATATGAGAAGTCATCTTGGATGGGAAATCGCTCTCAGAAGACAGTTGAATGACTGGGAGATAACAAAATTAGCTGACCTTTACAAAGAGCTGGAAGAATTTGAAGGATTACAGGAAGGGTCTGATTCACTTTGGTGGCAAAGGCACAACAGAGGGGCTTATCAGGTGAAGGATGCATATAAGATTTTGAATCATAATAACCAACAGGTAGACGCATGGCCTTCGAAACATATATGGAGAACAAAGATTCCATACAAGGCAGCATGCTTCACTTGGCTACTTGCAAAGGAGGCGGTATTAACCCAGGATAATCTCATAAAAAGGGGAATTTCACTGTGTTCAAGATGCTTTCTATGTGGGGAAAATGCTGAAACTATCAGCCATTTATTTCTACATTGCAAGATTACAGACCAACTATGGAAAATCTTTATTAGTCTTAGGGGTATTTCATGGTCAATGCCAAACAGGTTTAAAGATGTTCTTTATAGCTGGGAAGAAGCTGGAGCTAAAGCAACTAGTAGAGATAGATGGAGGACTGTCCCGGCTTGTATCTGGTGGACAGTTTGGAGGGAAAGGAACGCTAGATGTTTTGAAGATAGAAGCAATCCAGTACAGAAGATCAAACTCAATTGTATTATTGTAAACAGATTTACACAGAAGATACAATGACAATCATAGACATACTAGGATCTTGCTAGGTTTCAAATCAAAACATCTACTTATCTTCTTCATGTAAATTTGATTTTCAGTGCAACCTATGTACTGATGTTATTAATATATACAATAGTTACCAATTCAAAAAAAACAAAAAAGAAATGTTTCTCTGGTGCATTGTAAAAACTAAAACCGTGTAGAAAAGGGAAAATGCAATTCCATTATGGTGTTCATCTCCTATAAGAGTAAGGAACTACGTCAATGTTCCTGATCTCATGAGTATTAATATCATAGAGTTAAGTTATCTTTGTGAAGTACACCAGGTGCAAGGAAATACAATAATGAACAAAAGAACAGTTGATCGCTCACCTCCCTGCCTATTATCGCAATTGAAGGTACAGTTAGTAACCATGGCAATTGCCCAAACACACTAGCCTCCAAAGGTCTATTGCACAATAAGATCAAGGTGGCAGCAACCATTAGCTGTTGCAATCAAGAAGAATTGTATCAGGAACATTTGTGCCTTCATTACAAGCAACTATGCTGAAGTGACTCAAACATTATGGATAATCGAAACAGCTTCGCTAGCAAACAGGTAAATATTCCGGGCAAAAAGCATGTGAATCAAAGAATAAAGAGAAAATACCTTATCAGCCACTGGATCTAAAAATGCACCAAAGGCAGTTCCTAAGTTCATCTGGACATGGCAAACCATCCAAATTTGTAAGTTGAGCTATAAGCATTTATAATTTGAGAAGAGACAATTCTATTAAATAGCAGAAGCATGTACCTTGCGAGCAAGGTATCCATCAAGCCAATCAGTTATTGCTGCAGCAATAAATATACCTGTTGTAGCGGTTGGTCCCCACCAGCTATCAACATAGAATGCTATATTAAAAAGGCTTTACAAAATTAGTTATGTTTTACCGAGTATCATTTGAAACAAATTATGCTACCCCACAAAAAAGAATCACAGAATGCTATGGCATACAACAACAACAACAAACCAAGTGTAATCCCACATGTGGTCTGGGGAGGTTAGTCTATACGCAGACCTTACCCCTACCTTGTGGAGTAAGAGAGGTTGTTTCCGATAGACCTTCGGACAAAATGCTATGGCATAATTTGTAAAATAGCTGTGTAAAGGGAAATAAACTGAAACTAAAATCCAAGAACTCCTTACATTAAGTAATGAAACAGATCAGCAAACTAATGAGCCACTCATTAGAAAACCTACATAAAAGCATACAATAGACTAATAACAAGACAACTATGTTGAATGATCAGATGTCTGAAACTCTCACTCTCGCTATTCAAATGTTCGAAAGTTTTATATAATGCTTCTTCGACCAAGAGTCCGGGGCAGTTTCCCTCATAATGTATCATTTGTCTCTTGTCTCTAAGCAGTACGCACCATGTTCCACAAGTTAGCAGTTCAACAAAGAAAAGGGAAATGAAAAACAGAGTCTTTCTTTCCTTATTCCATTTCCTAAGACCGTTGTTCCCATTACACAAAGATATAACTAGTTTTTCTTAGCGCTCAGAATATTGGCAGGAAATAAGTGCCTCTCTCCTCTCCACAACTAAACAGTACAACTAAAGACCAGATTCTATTAGTTACTAAACCAATCACCTTACCAATATGGTTACTACTTTTTTTATAATCGAGAAATGAGCCAATGGCACAGGTTAAACACTGGATAATAACCCCCGCCCCTCTACCCTTCTCCACTTCAAACAGGCTTTTGTTAGAGGCCTTGAACTGTGCCTAACCAAACATCACCCACTGTGTGTGACCACTAGTCACAGGGACGGAGCTAACATTGACCAAGGGGAGTCAATTGGCACCCCATAGCAAGAAATTATACTGTGTAGATAGATCAATCTTTTTATGTATATATACTATATATGTTGAATATCCTTGGCTTCTTCATGTCTTTACTTCCTTATATTTAGACTCTCGTTAGTGAAAATCCACAGCCACTAGACCAAAGGCCTGGGGGCAACTTTAGTAACTTTAATGTAAGCTGTATACATACTCACATGAATAGTCAATCTAAATGCATCAATTCTACTAATCAAAGCTCAATAACCCAAGGACTCTCTGAAAAGGAGAAAAATCAGCTTTTATTAAACTGCAATTTCAAAAATCACTACAAAATTTACCACACTGCACACTCTCATTAGCTAGGGTTAAGAAAAATATCTTTTTGTTTCGTTTAGCAGAACTTACTGGTTACGAGAATCGGGATTGCGGCAACCCGGCCGATCGTCAAAATTGTAGGCAATGTAAGCAACTTAGCAGACTTTGACGGAGCTGATGACGGCCGAAATGCAGAGCCCATGCTAAGACAGGAAAAACCTAAGACTTCCGCCAGAAATGGATACGCCGGCGCCGGAGTTGCGATCCTCCGGCAACGGTAGATGAGTGTCGGCGGCACCGCCTGATAATTTGTATTTACGGCGGTGGAGGTGGAGGTTGTGGTGGAAGTGAAGGTGGGGAAGAAAGTGTAGGGCTTGTGGCCATAAATAGAGGCGAAACTAGCGGTGAATTTGAGCCCCACGGGCATGGTGTGTAAAATGGTAATAATGCGCATAAAGGCTTAGGTTAGTGGAAGTTGAAGAGGCTTATTTTAGACGGAAGGAACACACTATTTATTAATACTAGTATTAGAACCTGCGCCTTAGGCGCACAATATTAGAAATATTAACTATTTTAATTATGTTATAAATTGAATTCAATTTACGGTGAATGTGTATATTTTCTATTTACGGTGAATATGTATATTTAGAGAGATTCTAAGATTTATTACTTGGTGGCTAAGTCAACATCTCACTATAAATAGAGGTTCCATTGTAATTTATCTCATATCAATAAGAATTCTCTCTCCCTGCTTTTTTTTGCAATACTTTTCTTCTTCTTTTATTGTTTTATAACACGTTATCAGCACGAGACTCTAACCATTGAGTAGAAGTTTTGGGATGGAGCATAATAATCGTCAACTGTTCCCTGAGCTTCCTTCATGATTAAATTCTGGATTTAAGGTAAGTATTTTATTTTATTTTTCCCTTTTAAATTCTTGATAATCTATAATTCGATTTTAAATACAAGCAAATACAATAAGTTTTGATTGTAACTTTAATGGAGTTTGAAAGAAATTATAATCACCCAAAGTGGTAAAATTTCTATGTCTTGCCATGATCAAATTCATGTATGATTATGGACACAAAAAGTGAAAACTAGTCCCATTGAATTTGCTTCAATCTCAATCCTTTAAGAGAATGTGATAGCAGTATGTGATAAGTCTGAAAGAAGATAAAATTATTACCGTAAAGGTATCAATGGATGTGGACGTGGCAAAAGACGAAATTATAATCGTCATCATTTGTGGTAATGAGAACAATAAGGATTCTCAAAATAATCTTTCACTCTGTGAAAAATATTTTTCATCGATTTGACATGAGATTTTGTAAAGCACATATAGATGATTATGGTCCACTCATGATGTGAATGTGTCAACATCTGATTTAGGAATATATATTCATTCTTCAAAGAATATGAACGTGCTAGTGGTAGTGAATATACCGCACTCACCTCTAAAAGGAGGTTTGAGATCATATAAGAAAATAATGTCATTATTATGGCATGAATGGTCATTGGTCACGTACCTATTGCACGCCAAAATATTTTGGTAATGTAATTATTAAAGAATAACATTAATGCAAGAAACATATCTTGCATATAATTTTGGCCATAACCATAATGATGTACCTTTCTCTTTAAAAGAGATATTCACCATATGGATGTCGATGAATATGTGGTACTACAAAATTAATTGAGAACTATGCAAGAGCCAATTATACTATTTTGGAAAAACACAATTAATTACCAATAAGGTATTGTGTTGTAGCAGTCTCAAAGAAAGTTGTTCGGTTTCCAAAGTATACACGAAAACGGTTGATTATATTGAGACTATAAATAAAGAAAATATTTAATATCTTCTATTACTACAACTTGTAGCGGATTAATATATATGTGAAAAGCTATCCGCTTTATTCTTCATTTTGTTCTACACAAATAAAAGAATGTCACAATAAAGTAGAAGTTTATTGATATAAAAATCCATATCATAATAAACTTGGAGCTTATTGATAATTGCACATGTTATGGTGTAAATCTGAAGTTTATCAATATTCATAATTTATTAGTTGGCATAATTGGTTTATTCATATCAATTTAAGTATGATGTGCGAAAATAATAGAGAATTCATATGGGTAAATATTAAAAGAACTAAAAAGTTCTTTACGAATTCTCTTATATTGATTATTCTCATTAATTAATAGATCAACTAAAATTAGGACTGAATCCTATTAATGCTGGAAATATCAAAGGTGAATATGGGCTCATTCACCTGCCATGTATACCACATAAGATGCATCTATGAGATGGTTGCATGTGCGATTATTATTAACCCGCAACAATGTGTTTGCGAGGTAACTTGCTCAATAATTTAATTTAGAGCATATTCCAGATTTTCTATTCAAGAAGTTCATCTTGATAAGTTGCTCTACATCACATCTGATTTAGCAAAATGATTTATTGAGTGCCTCCACTTAATAGTTAAATAATTGCTTATGAGAACAAAGTTTTATATATATGTGTGTGTATATATATATATATATATATATATATATATATATATATATATATATATATATATATATATATATATATATAT
>MU749555.1:8060-25209 GCA_026770625.1 Nicotiana glauca | reverse complement strand
GAACAAAGTTTTATATATATATATATATATATATATATATATATATATATATATCAGTTTGATATACGTTATATACAAAAGTATATTAGTTTCTCCCCTCACAAGTGGTTCAGGGTCAGGAATCAAATAATTTCATCTTATCATTAATGATGTACGGTATATATTTTGATTAACACCATAACGTATAAAGATGGGTTCTCAAAGTTGAGAAAACAAGTTAGTTTTTCTAACATGAGGGGGAGACATGATAAAAGTTGAGAAAAAGTTACATGGAATGAATTATCATTTATACATCTAAATCCTCGAATAAAATAATATGAATTTGAAGTTCATAAAAAGGATAATTCATGTGCAATTTATTGCAAAGCATGCTAGATGCATTTGTTGACCCAAAGAAAGTAACTATATTCTCGTTGCAAATACTCATATTAAGTCTTAGAAGGACAAAGTCTATGGTACGCTTAAAGTATATAAACAAATCGATTTCGAATAAACTTCTTCATAAAGAAGATAAGCAAATGATCAAAATGATCATAATAATGGAGGCAAGTGATCTAGAAGATCACATGACATAACACTTCATAATATCTCATGATAGATTCATGTATCTGAATATATGAACGAAGAGATCTCTATGTTATGTCTATATGAAAATAAGGAGGTTGGAACCGATATAAAATGTTCGTCGACGACATCTATGATAGCGCTAAGTATAGATGAGGATCTTAAATCTAGAGAAACAATTTAAGTAGAATTGGTTTCATATGAAAGACATGTTGTTTTGGACCTGCAGTTCAAACACTTGAAAGTATAAAGTCAATAGTGCGTGCAATCACTTTTATTTATATTATAAGTCTAGCATGACATGAAAAGTTGATATGCATCTAAAGTCTATTTAAATGGCTTATTTGACTTAACTTATATGACAATCCATGAAAGATTAAAGTTGCTTGAAGCATATACAATTCTTGATCCTGAAGTACCACTTCCTCAATGCAATTTATGCACAAATGTATCTTGCTATAACTATAAGCATGATAATATGATAGCGAGAATACCTCCATAGAGATATTGAAGAGTCATTCTACGATATTTATGAAGATATTATATCTCTATCAAGAATGATGATTTCAGGGTGCAATATATTCATTCAAATTAATATGGTTGATTTGTTTATCAAATCTCTACCAAAGATCTTTTGAAGATGGTGCACAAGATTGGAATGCAAATGCTTAAGGATGTGAATTGATGCTCTCATCAGGGGGAGTTAATGCGCGTTGCACTCTTTTTTTCTTACAAGGTTTTTGTCCCACTGGGTTTTACTTGCAAGGTTTTTAATGAGGCAACCAAAAGGCGTATTGTTAGATATGTGTACTCTTTTTCCTTTTCTAGATTTTTTTTTCCATTGGATTTTCTTTTAGGTAAGGTTTTAACGAGGCACATTATTTGTTGAATAGACGTTCAGGGGGAGTGTTATAAATATAATTCTATTTACGGTGAATGTCTATATTTAGAGAGATTCTAGGGTTTATTACTTGGTGGCTAAGTCAACCTCTCCCTATAAATAGAGGGTTCTATCCCATTGTAATTCATCCCATATCAATAAGAATTCTCTCTCCCTACTTTTTTTTGCAATACTTTTCTTATTCTTTTATTGTTTTATAACAAATTATAATTTGTCTTTATAGTATATTAGTATAGGACCCGCGCGATGCGCTGTAAGTATTAAAAATTATTAATAAAATTAAATTATAATTGGGCTTGTTTGATTGTAAAAGATTTTTTTGCTTAATAAGGGACAATTTTTATGTTACGTGGCAATACGATATACGCAATAATAAAATATTTATTAAATAAAAGGTAGTTATATAGTTAGCGAATAAGTTTTTGTTATATATATTATTTATTATATTAACCAATATTTAATATTAGTTTTTTTGTCATATATGAGAAGAGTAATAATTTGTTACTGTTGAAATAATTTATTTCTTTAAATTTTATGATATTGTTCTTAATAATAATAAAATTTTGAACGAACAAAATATCTGGTAAAGTAAATACGTGACTTTAACAGGGTGAGTAAACTTTATGTGAATATTTTAATCCTAACATAGTTGCTGCCATATTATTTATCTATGTTACTTCTCCGCGTCGGCTGTTTAATATTAATATGTAGTAACAGTTGATACTCACCAAAAGGAACATACGTGAAGTTTAAATTTTCACTTATAAACAAATACTTTATTGCAAGTATACTTAGGATGAATTCATATTTGTAACTACGTAAATATATATAGATTCGTCAATTTTTTTTTTTTTTGAAAGAGGCAGAACAGATTGTAAAGTATAACTTTACATGATAAGTATATATAATGAAGTAAAGAGCGTAAATTAATCTATGTCTTCATGTTTTTCCTCTTTTAAGATATTGGATATTTCGTAAAAGTTACATTATTTGAAGGAATAAGTTAGTGTTATTCCATTATGTTATTTATTTTATGTAATAGTCTTAATTAAAAAAATTAGTAAAATGACAGTTAATATAGTAAAGAAATAACGAACTTTGCTTAATTAATGAAATTATAAATAGTTGTACAGACGGTTCTCCCACTCAGCTTCAAATTTAAGAAGATAAACCCAAAAAGGTTCACTTGGCCAAACCTCGTGATAAATTTCAGTTAAAATACTACCTAAAGGTTGTCCAACTGAATCTACTAAAATTGCTAAGGTATGCCAATCAGACAGTTTAATATTTTTAATAGCATCAATTAGTGCATCTCGAGTAAGGTGATAATTTGCAATGTCTTCATTTAGTGAAGCCCTAAGCTCTCTAAATTTCTTTTCTCTTTCCCTTCGTTCAGCCCTTCGATCCTTTAACTTATTTTGTATTGCTCTTGGGACATTGCGGATAACTTCAGCCTTTGAGTCAGAATGATTAAAGGAATAACTGTTGCGACGGCGTACCCTTGAACGTTGTCTCATTCCTTGACTTTGAGAAATCGTAGTTAGAGTAATTTGAATGTGTCCTTTTTTAGCCATATCTAAAATATGACCAAGGAAGCAATAAGTATAGCTATAACATGTTAATGTTATAATATTGGACATGCATATTATTTGAAAATATTCATGTATTTATACAATTATTTGAAAAGACATTGTCAGGTGAATGAAAGACAAACATCAGTACTGGATATAAAACTTACTTGGTTGAGCATGCACAGGCAATAAAAATAAATAATACGTTGCTGAAGCTCTTTCGAATGTTACAGGAGATCATAAGAAATTGTGAAAATAATTGATGAATTCCGAAAATTAAAATGAAAAATAGGCACATAATAAGTTTCAGCAACTCTCGACATGTAAGCACTCAGTTCAAAACAGAAACCACATTATGCTAAATCAAAGTTCACTTGTTTATTATGAGTATTTACCTACGCATGCTAATATAAGTTAGTATATTAATTCCAATATAAGTATTTAGGTACACAGGCTAATGTAAGTTAGTATGCTAATAAGTTGACTACATGAATAGAATTGTGCATACTAAATTACAACAGATCACATAAAATTTAGTATATGCATGTCCATGATAATATTCCATATTGCAACCAAAAACGGTAATGTAATCCCAAGAACAGTAATTTCAATAAATCACATAAGTTATTTATTAATTAAAAAGCTTATGGAAGTCAACGGTGAACATTCATAGAGCTTTTGAGCCATGCAATATTGTCACGACCCCAACCCGATCATGATGGCGCCCAACACACTACTAGGCAAGCCCGACCTTGTTACCATAATTCCCACAAACTTAGATAGATTTCAGAAGCGATAACACGATATAATAGGAATCTGAATTTACTGAAAAGTGCGGAAATAACAAAATACATGAAATAATCCCACTAGGACCCGGTGTCACGAATCTGAGCCTCTAGAATACATAATGTTGTAACAAAACAAAGTCTGTCTAAGCTGAAAGTGCGGAAAAAAAAAAGATAAGGATGGAAGGGAGAAAGTCAATGGCTGCGAACGCCGTGCAGCTACCTTGACACTCTCGGAAAGCTGTATCTGCTGAACTGCTGGATCTACTCAGCCTGTGACTGCTCTGGATCTGCACACAAGGTGCAGGGAGTAAAGTGAGTACTCCGACCCAGTGAGTAATACAAATAAATACAGTTTGAAGATAAGAAAACACAGAAAATACACAAGATAAGCTAAAAATCCAATGATACAGTAATATGTGAAACTTACACCTGAACAACAAATAAAGGTGCAAATGCATGAATGCAATGCAATGCATATGACAGTACAATCCAGTACCCGCTGCGGCGTGCAGCCCGAGCCAACCATGCATATGATTTAACATTGAGGCGCTCACTAGGGGTGTGTACAGACTCCGGAGGGGCTCCTACAGCCCAAGCGCAATATACTGGTCAGTCAATGTTACATGATCGGTTAGCCAATGTTACCACTATTTCAAGTCACATCATACAATGTCATTATTACCATTGTTTCAAGTCACATCATACAGTGTCATTGTTACCACTGTTTCAAGTCACTGCTGCGGCGCGCAGCCCGATCCATGCTCAGTCCAGAAAATATTATGATATAGTAATCCTCAGCCCGAAATATCATTTAAGAAGTCATTTGAGTTTTCAAAACTTAGAAATGTGGCTAAGTTTGCAAAAACAGTATAAAAACTTTGGACTGAGACCAAATGATATGCAAATGCATGCATGAACAGAAATACCAATCCCCGAAGGATTCTACAAGTCGGCACAAGGCCCCAAACATGGCAACAAGCCCAATGAATATCAATAAGGTATGTGCATCAGTCATCAATCTAATAGGAATATCACATGGGATGGACCAAGTCACAATCCCCTAATAGAAATCGACCCCGCACTCCTCATGGAGTGCGTGTCACGCCTCAATATAACGTTATGATGTGAAAGTCCGGGGTTTCAAACCCTCAGCACAGCATTTACAAGCATTACTCACCTCTAGCCGGTCGAAGACTAGCCCGCAATGCCCTTTCCTCTCAAATCGACCTCTTCGCGCGTCGAATCTGGCCAAAACCACAACGAATACATTACAATAGGCTAAGGGAATATAACCCAATCGAAAAGACTCGAAAAATACCGAAAATTGCAAAATTAGCAAAACCCGAGCCCCGGGCCCACTTCTCGAAATCCAAAAAATTTTACACCAAAATGTTCCTCATCTCGCTACGAGTCTATACATATAAAATTCATCAAAATCGGAGCTCAAATGGTCCATCAAATCCCAAATTTTCTTTTTAAAAAATCAAGCCCTAGTTCTTCCAATTTTTACCCAAATTTCCGAGAATTTAAGGTTGATTCTTCAATAAAATGATGTTTCTAAGTCACGAGACTCACCTCCAATCAATTCCCGTTGAAACCCCCTTCAATCTTTACCAAAAAGCTCCCAAGGTATTCAAAAATGGAGGAAAAACGAGTAGGCTCGCGGAAGAAATTTCACTAAAAAGCCTTCTGTCCAGATGTACCTCCTTCTATGCGAACGCGAGGGTCCTCTCGCGTTCGCGATGACCAAATTCCACTAGACCAAAATTTCCTCTTCGCGAACGCGCCTGCACAACCGCGAACGCGAAGCTCCAGGTCCCAGACCCTACGCGAACGCGTCTCTACCTACGCGAACGCGAAGCACCGCCAGGCGACCTTCCGCGAACGCGAGCCGTTAAACGCGAACGCGAAGACCAACTTTGCCTGCCCTCACATTTCCTCTACGCGTTCGCGATATAACCCACGCGAACGCGAAGAGCATTCCTCTGCAACACCAACAGCTGAAAATTTGCTATCTTTTAAGGCCAAATTTGGTCCGTTTAACCACCCGAAATCACCCCGAGGCCCCCGAGACCTCAACCAAAAGCACCAACACGTCCTAAAACCTCATTCAAACTTGTTCCAATCCTAAAAACACATCCAACAATGCAAAAATCATCAGATCACAATGGATTCAAGCCTAAGTTAAACTAAAACTTCCAAAACTCGCATTCGATCAAAAACCCGACCTAAACACCTCCGAATCTACTGAAATTTTGCACACACATCCAAAATCACCTAGCGAAGATACTGCAACTCTCGTAATTCCATTCCGACCCTCGGATCAATTTCTCGCATACCACCCGGATTTCGCCAAAATCCTAACTTCACCAAAATAGGCTAACTTCTACACCGAGCCTCCAAATTCACTTCCTATTGCTCTCCAGGCCTTAAATCATCCCCCGAAACTAACCGACTCATCAGAAATCCATTCCGAGCCCTCTAACTCATAAGTCAACATCCGGTTGACTATTCCAAACCCAACTTTCCATAAAGAGACTAATTGTCTCATTTCCAACCAAACTCTATCCGAATTACTTCAAATTCACCAAACACATATAATGAAACATGTGGAGGCATAAAACGGGGAAAACGGGACGGAAATACATGAGACGACGGGTAGGGTCGTCACATCCTCCCCAACTAAAACAAACGCTCGTCCTCGAGCGGGTCAAGAAACATACCTGAAGTCTCAAATAGATGAGGGTATCTACTCCGCATCTCCTACTCGGTCTCCCAGGTAGCCTCCTCCACGGGCCGACCTCTCCACTGCACCTTCACCGAAGCTATATCCTTCGACCTCAATTTCCGAACCTGACGACCCAAAATGGCCACTGGCTCCACATCATAAGTCAAATCGTCATCCAACTGAACCGTGCTGAAATCCAATACATGAGACGGGTCCCCAACATACTTCTGGAGCATGGGAAAATGGAATACTGGATGAACGCCCGACAAGCTGGGTGGCAAGGCGAGCATATAGGCCACCTCCCCAATCCTCCTAAGCACCTCAAAAGGTCTGATGAACCTCGGACTCAACTTCCCTTTCTTCCCGAACAGCATGACGCCCTTCATAGGCGAAACCTTCAGCAAGACCATCTTGCCCACCATATAAGATACATCTCGGACCTTCCGGTCCGCATAACTCTTCTGACGCGACTGAGCTGTATGAAGTCTCTCCTGAATCACCTTCACCTTCTCTAAGGCATCCTGGACCAAATTTGTCCCCAACAACCTAGCCTCACCGGGCTCGAACCAACCGACTGGAAAATCTACACCGCCTACCATACAAGGCCTCATACAGTGCCATCTGAATACTAGACTGATAGTTGTTGTTGTAGGAAAACTCTGCAAGAGGTAGAAACTCATCCTAAGAACCTCCGAAATCAATCACATAGGCACGCAACATATCTTCCAGTATCCGAATGGTACGCTCGAACTGTCCGTCCGTCTGAGGATGAAATGCTGAACTCAGCTCCACCTGAGTACCCAACTCGTGCTGAAAAGTCCTCCAAAATTGAGAAGTGAACTGAGTACCTCTATCCAATACAATAGAAATCGGAACACCATGCAACCGAACGATCTCTCGAATAAAGATCCCTGCCAGCCGCTCCGAAGAATATGTGGTACACACCAGAATGAAATGCGCGGACTTGGTCAGCCGGTCCACAATGACCCAAATCGAATCGAACTTCTTCAAAGTCCGAGGAAGACCACTCACAAAATCCATAGTAACTCTCTCCAATTTCCGCTCAGGAATAACCATCTACTGAAGCAAACCACCCGGTCTCTGATGCTCATATTTCACCTACTGACAGTTGAGACACCGATCCATAAATCCCACAATGTCTTTCTTCATTCTCCTCCACCAGTAATGTTGTCTCAAGTCCTGGTACATCTTCGCGGCACCAGGATGGATGGAATACCGTGAGCTGTGGGCCTCCTCAAGTATCAAATCTCTAAGCCCATCCACATTGGGCACACAAATCCAGCCATGCATCCTCAACACACCATCGTCACCTATAGTCACATCTCTAGCATCTCCGTGCTGAACTCCGTCCTCGAGGACAAGCAAATGCGGATCATCATACTGGCGCTCTCTGATGCGATCATATAAGGAAGACTGAGAAACCACGCAAGCCAATACCTGACTGGGCTCTGAAATATCTAACCGAACCAACCGATTGGCCAAAGCCTAAACATCAACTGTAGAGGGCCTCTCCCCAACTGGAATGTGCGCCAAGCTACCCATACTCATCGCCTTTCGGCTCAAAGCATCAGCCACCATATTGGCCTTTCTCGGATGATACAAAATGGTAATATCATAGTCCTTAAGCAATTCAAGCCACCTCCGCTGCCTCATATGGAGATCCTTCTGTTTGAACAAATACTGAAGACTGCGATGATCGGTGAATACCTCGCAAGATACTCCATATAAATAGTGCCTCCAAATCTTCAAGGCATGAACTATGGCAGCCAACTCTAAGTCATGAACAAGGTAGTTCTTCTCATGGGGCTTCAAATGCCGAGAAGCATAAGCAATCACTCTACCCTCCTGCATCAATACACAGCCAATACCAACTCTCGAAGCATCACAATAAACGGTGTAAGAACCTGAAGCTGACGGCAAGACTAACACTGGACTGTGGTCAAAGCTGTCTTGAGCTTCTGAAAGCTCTCCTCACACTCATCCGACCATACAAACGGCGCACCCTTCTGCGTCAACTTGGTCAAGGGTGAGGCAATAGATGAGAAACCCTGAACGAACCGGCGATAATAACCCGCCAAACCAAGGAAGCTACGAATCTCTGTGGCCGAGGACGGTCTAGGCCAACTCTGCACCGCCTCTATCTTCTTTGGGTCAACCTGAATACCATCACTAGACACCACGTGTCCCAGAAAAGCCACAGACCCAAGCCAGAACTCACACTTGGAGAACTTTGCATAAAGCTTCTCCTCCCTCAATCTCTGTAATACTACTCTCAAATGTTGAGCATGCTCCTCCTGGCTATGCGAGTACACCAGGATGTCATCAATAAACACAATCACAAATGAATCCAGATACGGTCGAAACACGCTGTTCATCAAATGCATGAACGCGGACTAGAAACTCCTAATGCCCATATCTCGTCCTGAAAGCTATCTTCATAATATCAGAATCCCTAATCTTTAGCTGGTGATAGCCTGAACGAAGATCAATCTTCGAGAATACCCTCGCTCCCTGGAGCTGATCAAACAAATCATCAATGCGAGGCAAGGGATACTTGTTCTTCACTGTTACTTTGTTCAACTGCCTGTAATCAATGCACATTCTCATTGTGCCATCTTTCTTCTTCACAAATAACACAGGTGCACCCCACGGGGACACACTCGACCGAATAAACCCCTTTTCTAGGAGTTCCTGAAGTTGATCCTTCAATTCTTTTAACTCAGCTGGTGCCATACGATACGGCGGAATGGAAATAGGCTTGGTGCCCGGCACCAGGTCAATACCAAAGTCAATGTCCCTGCCCGGGGGCATACCCGGCAGGTCTGCAGGAAATACATCAGGGAAATCCCTCACAACGGGAACAATATCTATACTGGGAGCCTCAGCTCCAACATCATGCACGAAGGCCAAATACGATAGACAACCCTTCCCAACCATGCGATGGGCCTTCAAGAAAGATATAACCCTGCTAGGGACATAATCAGTCATACCACGCCACTTGATCCTCGAAACGCCCGGCATAGCCAAGGTTACTGTCTTTGCATGACAGTCCAGAATAGCATGACACAGAGATAACCAGTCCATGCCCAGATTAACATCAAAGTCTACCATGCTCAAAAGCAATAAATTAACTTGGTTCTCAAGACCCCCAATAGTAACAAGACAGGACCGATACACATGGTCCACAGTAATAGTATCACCCACCGGGGTAGATATGTGCACAGGTAAAGCAAGAAACCCTCGAGTCGTACCCAAATGATGAGCAAAATATGATGACACATAAGAATAGGTAGAACCGGGATCAAACAAGACAGAGGCATCTCTGTGGCAGACTGAAATAATACCTGTGATAACAGCATCTGAAGTAATAGCGTCCCTCCTATCTGGAAGAGCATAGAATCGAGCCTAACCACCGCCAGTCCGGCCCCCACCCCTGGGGCGGCCTCTGGTTACCTGGCCTCCACCCCTAGCTAACTGAGTGGGTGATGATGAAACAGGAGTAGAAGATGAGAGCTGATCCCTCTGCTGAGACTGACTACCACGAAGTTGAGGACAATGCCTCTTCATGTGACCAAACTCGCCGCACTCGAAGCAACTACCAGGTGCTGGAGAAGGGGACTGAAAGGAACCCCTCTCACCAGAATGACCAGCTGATGCGCTATGCGCATAAGAACCCTGAGCTGAAGGGGCATATGATGAACTCTGAGCTGGGAGGGCACTAAGTGAAGACTGGCCCTGCTGGAACCCCTGATGACCACGGCCTGAAGATGCACCATGATACTCGGGATGAGCCGACTGATGAGGCCTGAAAGAACGACCTCTGCTCTGCTGACCCTGGCCCCTAGATGGAGCACCACTGAAGCTACCCGATCCTTGAGGCCTCTTGGCCTCCCTCTCCTCTCTCTCCTGCCGGCGAGCCATCTCAATATCACGAGCAATGCCCACTGCATCCTCAAAGGTATGGCTCAGAACCCACTCTCGGGTCATCAGAATACGGATGGGATAGGTGAGTCCATCCACAAACCTCCGAATCCTCTCCCGATCAGTCGGGACAATCCACGGAGCATATCGAGCCAACTCCGAAAATCTCACCTCATACTGTGTCACAGTCATATCTCCCTGACGAAGGTACTCAAACTGCCTACGCATCTCCTCCCTCTGAGACCGCGGTACCCACTTCTCCAGGAAGAGAGTGGAGAACTCCTGCCATGACAAAGGCGCTGCACCCACCGACCTACGCCATTCATAAGCCTCCCACCAAGTAAAGGCTGCTCTAGAAAACTGAAAAGTAGTAAATGATACCCCGCTTGACTCCAAAATCCCCGTTGTCCGAAGCATACATTGACACTTATCGAGGAAACCCTGGGCATCCTCGCCTTGAGCACCACTGAAAGTAGGAGGTGAAAGCCTGCTGAACCTCTCAAGACGATGTTGCTCATCGTCTGGCATAGCTGGAACCACAAAATCCTGAACCGGGGCAACCGGCTGAACTAGGGCAACCTGCTGAACTGATGGTGCCTCTAGTGTCTGCAAACCCTGCACTCCCTGCTCAGCTGTGCGAGCAGCGGGGGTCTGATTGCCTCCCCTGGCCTGTGAAGTAGTTGCCGCAGTAGTAGCTGAGATTGCCTGAGCCAGGCCAATGCAAACTGATAGAATCTGAGCTAGGGCCTCCTGAAGACCCGAAACCACAATAGGCACAGCTGGTGCATGAGCATGTGCTGCTGGAGTCTCTCCAGCTAGAGTTTGATCCTGAGCCGGGGCAATTGGTGGGTCAACAGGTGCTGCCCCAGCGGCTCTGCCTCGACCACAGCCACGACCGCGTCCACGGCCTCTGGTGCCCGCAGCGGGTGGTACTGGTGGTCGTCCGCCTCCTCCGGTAGCACGTGTTCTCGCCATCTGCGAGAGAATAGAATAACAGAATTTAGTTCTCAGATCAACAAAGTCGCACGATAAGAATTCCAAGAATGTGAAGTTTTCCTAAAGGTTCTGCAGCCTCCCGAGGATAGGTACGGATGTCTACGTACCGATCTGCGAGACTCTACTAAACCGGCTCATGACTCGCGAGACCAAGTAACCTAGGCTCTGATACCAACTTGTCACGACCCCAACCCGGTCGTGATGGCGCCCAACACACTACTAGGCAAGCCCGACCTTGTTACCATAATTCCCACAAACTTAGATAGATTTTAGAAGCGATAACACAATATAATAGGAATCTGAATTTACTGAAAAGTGCAAAAATAACAAAATACATGAAATAATCCCACTAGGACCCGGTGTCACGAATCTGAGCCTCTAGAATACATAATGTTGTACCAAAACAAAGTCTGTCTAAGCTGAAAGTGCAAAAAAAAAAAGAGATAAGGATGGAAGGGAGAAAGTCAATAGCTGTGAACGCCGTGCAGCTACCTTGACACTCCCGGAAAGCTGTATCTGCTGAACTGCTGGATCTACTCAGCCTGTGACTGCTCTGGATCTGCACACAAGGTGCAGGGAGTAAAGTGAGTACTCCGACCCAGTGAGTAATACAAATAAATACAGTCCGAAGATAAGAAAACACAGAAAATACACAAGGTAAGCTAAAAATTCAATGATACAGTAATATGTGAAACTTACAGCTGAACAACAAATAAAGGTGCAAATGCATGAATGCAATGCAATGCATATGACGGTACAATCCAGTACCCGTTGCGGTGTTCAAAAATGGAGGAAAAATGAGTAGGCTCGCGGATGAAATTTCATTAAAAAGCCTTCTGTCCAGATGTAATTCCTTCTATGCGAACGCGAGGGTTCTCTCGCATTTGCGATGACCAAATTCCACTCGACCAAAATTTCCTCTTCGCGAACGCACCTGTACAACCGCGAACGTGAAGCTTCAGGCCCCAGACCCTACGCGAATGCGTCTCTACTATGCGAACGCGAAGCACAGCCACGCGACCTTCCGCGAACGCGAGCCATTAAACGCAAACGCGAAGGCCAACTTTGCCTGCCCTCACATTTCCTCTACGCGTTCGCGACATAACCCACGCAAACGCGAAGAGCATTCCTCTGCAACACCAACAACTGAAAATCTGCTATATTTTAAGGCCAAATTTGGTCCGTTTAACCACTCGAAACTACCCGAGGCCCCCGGGACCTTAACCAAAAGAACCAACACGTCCTAAAACCTCATTCAAACTTGTTCCAATCCTAAAAACACATCCAACAACACAAAAATCATCAGATCACAACGGATTCAAGCCTAAGTTAAACTAAAACTTCCAAAACTCGCATTCGATCAAAAAACCGACCTAAACACCTCCGAATCTACTGAAATTTTGCACACACATCCAAAATCACCTAGCAAAGCTACTGCAACCCTCGAAATTCCATTCCAACCCTCGGATCAAAATCTCATACCACCCGGATTTTGCCAAAATCCTAACTTCACCAAAATAGGCTAACTTCTACACTGATCCTCCAAATTCACTTCAGATTGCTCTCCTAGGCCTTAAATCACCCCCCGAAACTAACCGAATCATCGGAAATCCATTTCGATCCCTCTAACTCATAAGTCAACATCCGATTGACTATTCCAAACTAAACTTTTCCTAAAGAGACTAATTGTCTCATTTCTAACCAAACTCTATCCGAATTACTTCAAATTCACCAAACACATATAATGAAACATATAGAGGCATAAAACAGGGAAAACGGGACGGAAATACATGAGATGACAGGTCGGTTCGTCACAAATATCTAGGATAATTATTAAGAATGACATTTGTTAATTGCGCGAAGGAAAAACAGAGATAAAAGAAGATGAAGTAGCAAATATGGATCATTTATAAATAGTGAACAAAAAAATCCTCTATTAGGAACAATAATGTAAATCGCAAATATGCAAACATCAGATTAAAGATCATACCGTTATTATGGGGAGAAAATTTAGAGAGTTGAGGGTATTGTGATTTAGAAGAAGCAATTTTTACGTAATATTGTCGGAGTTTTTTGTGTTTTCCTTTTTTTGTAGCTTTTTCTTCTCTAACATCTCCCTGTTGATGTGATTTTATATTATCATGGGCTGACTATAGTGGGGAAGTGGGTATAGTGTGGAAGTGGGGATGATTTTTAAATGAAGATGTGAAGGAAATGGTTGGAACGTGAGGAGGGTTAGTTGGGAGTGGGAAAACGTGGGGTGTATATGGGTAGAGAACAAACTACAAATTCAAAATGCAGAGAATGAAAACTGTAACGAAAATTGTATTTTGAAGAGGCAAACTCATGCTATCAGAGTTACATATCGTTAAAAAGAGACTGTATTTTGCTGTAAACAGAAATTTATTTTAAATTTTTAGTTTGTATTGTATTTGCTGCAGTAAAAGTTTAAATTGATTATCTTTGTCAATATGATGTCCTGCTTAGTTTCACTCTATGTAATTTTAATAACGTACGTAAAATCATTCGGGTCACTTTGACTATTATTAGAATGACGCTTAGATAACGAAAAGACATTATGAAAAAATGATTATGAAGAGAGTTTGAAACGTACTTGTCAGATCACTTATTTATAATACAAATGTACATATTGAAAACCAAAAAATAAGTATGGACAATATCGTGTCATATGTTCGTATACCACAAATTTTGACAAAGCAAATTATTATGTATTGGTCTCGTAGAAAATACAAACTAAAACGGAAAGTTTGGTAGCAGGGATAACATGAAATGATACAAATATGTAGTTCATAACTATATAACTAATAAAATAACTTATAAGATTGTGTTTGGTTTCTCCAACTGTTACATATGCAATAAGTTAAGACGTTTTCTTCTATTTAAACCAGCTCTTGATCTTATTTCCATATAACTGTGCATCGGATCTTCTTCGACGATTGTTGCAGCAATAGAAGTACCTATCTTGGCTGATGTGTTTGCAATATCGATGAAATCATTATCTTCATTAGAGCCCTAAATCTTTAAGAAAACAAAATATGAGGTTTAGTAGTAAACCTTTACTTCGTATTGCTTTGTTCAAAGCTAACATATTAGAATAAGGTTCATTTGATGCTTCTTTGATGGATGTGACAGTGTATTCCATACGTCATCTCCTCTTTACTACTCTGTTACAAACCAGCAGGTTCATTGCCATTGTCACAAAATTTTATTTTGTAAATGCCTACCATTCATTCTAAGTAATGCTGAGAAAATCACAAAAAATAATAATTTTGTGTAGAAATCGATAGAAGTATGAAGATCACCATGTTTATTATGTTAATATCAAGTTAGCTTTATTCATTACATACTCACTATCACGGTTTGTAGAGTCTTTGCTTATCTTCTTGAAGATCATTTTTTAGCTTTTATGTTAAGTAAATAAATATAAGTTGACGATTCGTGGCAAAAGTTGACTGCCATACAAAATTGTAACATTTAGTTTCAAGAAATCCATATACAATAGATAAAACAGTAAATTTAAGCTACGTGATTTCTTCCAATATGGTTAAGCTTAAAATTTTTATAATGTTAGTATGATAAATTTTTATAATGTTAAGATCAAGTGATACAAACCTCGGACAGGAACCGAGTTATTGATGGTCGCTCGCATTTCGAAGGCGTCTGCCAACCAACCTACTTGTCGATGAGAACGAACAGCTCCTGGGAAGTGTTTCAGCTTATACACTGCACATAGGTACATGTACGATTTGGAAGATAAGATAGTTGCAGATATACAAAGGACCAACCTTGCAAATGTCGTGGTCTTACTCAAGGGATTAAACACTTGATGAACTTTGACTTCATGGATAGTGCACCAACTGAAGGTGTACTTAAAGCCATGGAGTTGTTGTTTGTGCTTGTTGCCGTTGATGAGGATGGTAAGTTAACCAAAGTTGGTGGAAAAATGGGTGAGTTTCGTGTAGAACCCATGCTGTCCAACATGATTGTTGCCTCTTACAAGTACAATTGCTCTGCGGAGATAATAAGAATTAATGCAGTGCTTTATGTAGGTAATTCAGTGTTCTATCATTCAAGGGGAGAGCAGTTGAACCCGATGTGAGCACGTGATTTTTGCCCTAAGCAAATTATTCCCAAAATCTAAGCAAAATGATTTTTAAATTTTTACTAAATAATTTGTGGCATTTTTAGGTTAATTACATGCATAGTAATTCACAAAAATATATACAAAATATGCAGGAATATTAGGATTTTAATTTTACAATTTTTGTGTTAATACATTTTGGGAACAAATTAAAGAAAAAATCAAAATAGCATTTTATTGTTTTAATTGGAAAATACCATAAAAATAGAAATTAATTACTTCTAAAATTAGCAAAAGAAAAATACAAGAAAGAAAAAACGAAAAGAAATAAAATACAAAAGGAAAATACAAAAAATAAAAGATATAAAATATAAAAGGAAAATACAAAAAATATATAAAGGAAATAAATACAAAATACAAAGTATAAAAAGTGGTCTGATACAATAATTATAGTAAATACATTAGCTCAAATCGATCCAGGCACAAAGGAAACCGGTCCAATGACCATTAATCCAAACGACGTCGCATAGGGTAGGCTTAATCTCAACCGTTCATTAAGTTGATCTAACGGACGGGGTCACGCCTTCATTTAAAGCCAAACTGTGTCGTTTTAAGGTAGGGAATCTGGACCGTTAACTCGATCAATCCAACGGTTACGATTCAATCACCACTTAAATGACACGATGTCGTTTAAGGTAATGATTGATCTGAGCCGTTGAGTTGATTAATCCAACGGTTCTTAATAAGTCTGGGGTTTTAAATACATAAAATGTATTATATACCCCATTTCATATCATTCTTCAACAAAACAAAACCCTAGCTGCCTTTCTTCCCCCTTCCTCTCTCAACCCCCGCCGGAACCCTACCGGCGGGAAACACAAACAACTCTGATGAAACCACCATTAACACCACGTAAAGGTCTTGACCTCCCCTTTCACCCTCCATAACCATTATCCTTCGAAACCAACCAGAACTCTTCGAATATTCAGCCACGTGTCGCCGGAACCTTACTCCGGCGAACACGAGGTTTGAATCTAAATCCACCCTTTACACCCTAGGACCCCCTTTGTCTCCTCTTTTCACCCCTCTAAGTATTTTTCTTTGAATAAGCCCAGAATTCGTCGAATATTAGTTTGAGTGTCGCCGGAACCCACGCCGAAACCACCCCATAACACCCTTTAAACACCTCAGCCATAAGTCTAAGAGTCTTTTCACTAAAATAAGACTCAAAGGTATGCTTGAAGTCAAAGATCCCAAGAAAGTGATATCTAGAGTTTCAAAAGCCTGGAAAATCAAGAAAAACGAAGAAAAGAAAAAGAACAGAAGAAAGTAAGAGAGAAAAAGAAAATCAAGAAGAAAAGAGAATAAAAGCTAAGTATCTGATTCACTTTCTATTATTTTACTTCTGCTTTTGTTTGCATGTCCACGATTTTCCTTTTTGTGGATTATTTCTTGATAAAATCAACATAGTCTTAGGTTTTAATTGTTGTTCATACTGTTATACTTAGTTTTTAGGGTTTGATTGTTTAAAAACTTGATTAGTAACTAAGGTTTTCT
>MU749554.1:0-21123 GCA_026770625.1 Nicotiana glauca | reverse complement strand
GGGGGGGGTTGGGGGTGGGGGAGGTTAAAATGAATTATATGTCCATGCGGCAAAAGATCTAAGGTTTTTTAGTGATGGGGGTTAGAGATCCATAAAAATGAGTCACATTCTAAACATACCATGGTCTATAGAGGGATCGTGTACAGCTCTAGGGTTAGTTTGGTATACGGGATAAGATGGAATAGAGTGTGGTATTAAATTTAAATTATGTTTGGTTGACGGTATAAAAGTCAAAAGACCAACTTATGACTGATTTTGATTTATAAGTACTTAAGCAAAAAAAATGTTTATAAGCTAGTTTGACCAGCTTAAGCTTCGCCAAACACCCTCTATTTCATTTAAAAAATGGTGTCTACATCTTTTAATCTCTTAGCAGTTACTATTAGAATAAGTAAAAATTAGAGAAACAGGGGCACCGATTAGCATTTGCATATTCGCTTAGAGATGTGACTTGTGATTCAATCAGCGTCTGCAACTGCCTATCCGATTACCACATTCCCATTATATGCACCTCTACTGCCATTTTTGTATCTAAAAATGTTTCTAATAAAAGACCAAGAACACCGAATACCGAATAATGTCCTTTACATCAGCACTCCACACAATTAAGTTATCTTGGATGAGCTTCCATCTTTGAGGGAGAAAGGAACTGGAAAACCCCTTGAAAGGGAAAGGGCGTACATTCCAGAGGAACAAATTAGGAACTTTGAAAAACTTTGGAAAGGTATACGTACCAGGGGAACAACTTGTTAGGAACATTGAAAGTAAGACGTGCCCTCGAGCTCTTCTCCCCTTCAAGTATTAAGTGATAGTTTGCTTAGTCGAATAACACAGGAGTTTGGTTTGTTTGAGAAATTCCTACGTCTATTTATCAGGCCAAATGCACCAGAACATAATTTGCACCGACAGGTTACTACAGGAAATGGTACCCAGCACTAAACAAGCAACTACAGTTCCACATGGTAGGATCTTGTGAAACTCACAGCGGGTGGTAGAGGTAATGAAAAAAGAACTAGCAGGGCACTAAAGAATGTATTTCATATGCTTATAAGATTCACTGCAAGTAACTACAATAGATCTCCATTTTCCAATCAGCTATTGCTACCATAACTGTACCAGATTAGACTATTTCAGCAAGTACGAGTATCAAAACTGAGAGAAAAGGAAAAACAACTAAAAACAATCACTAACAAACTACATTTTGGTAACTCCGTATTCAGGTCAGATTTGAATATAGATACAATCCCATAAACAAAAAATTATGTAACAACTTCATCTAAACCTTTCCCCATTTGGCCTATTTCTTCCTCATCTAATTTGAAAAAAACCAGCAAAAGTTCAGTCTGCTCTGGGGCTGCTGCCACTTGCTGATGGCCTTTTCCCGGAGTACTTCTGTTGCAATAACAAAGAAAGTGCATCAATACTTATCAAATGAGACTACTAAAATCAAATGGTGCCTGCATAGGCTGCTTGACCCAACTTGAAAACACACTCATTAGCTGCTGATCTCACCTGCTTTCCAAGGTTGAACGGGATGTATTTGTATTTGACCATGTGCATAATTTGCCGCTTCATTGTAAGAACAAAAAGAACAATCCAATAGCAGAGCAATATAGGCCAGAACACGGGAACATCAAATAGAGAGAAGAAAGTCATCATAAATGCAATACAGAAAGCCTTTGTTATGGCATACCTGACACAAACAAAACAATCATAAACATGCAGTAACACCTAAAATGTTCGAGAAAGTAGCAAACAGCCTGAAACAGAATCTTTATTGTGCTTTAATATGCTATGTAAAGGAAAAATGCAGACAGCAACTAGGCGATCAATAGGTGGCAATAGCACCCAAAAGCAATATCGAGAAAGTTACAGCAGTCCCTTGAATGAGTCCCCATGACTATTTAAAGTCATTCCCACAAGAAAAAGAAAGATATTTGACTATTGAAAGAAATAGTAAAACAAACCCCTCTATGTTTACCATATCACAAAAGACTACAATCTGTTATGAAACAGTAATCAACAGGCATAAAGTGCTTCCATGTTGTAACCTTGAGATCCTAAGTTTGACCTCCTGCTTTACAAATTCATAACTCCACGCCCCAGAAACTAAAAAGATGAACAAACCAGTTTTTTCATTAACATGAAGCACCAAAAGATGTCATTCTCCTTCCTATGATTCTTTGGTTAATGGAAAACATAGCATACCATTGGATGTTGTAAGTTGTAACTCCAGATTATGCAAAATTAATCAAAAGAGATGCATGCACACAAGTACATGAATGGCTGATAGAATGCAAGTAACCTAACAATTGATATTCTTCTCTTCTAAGGAGATGCACACATGAATACAAGAATGCTAAAACTATTTAGTCCAGAATAAAAATAACCTAATGATTGGTATTCTTTTCTTCCAAGGGTTGACATTTTTCTTTAGTTTAATAACAAATTTTTCCTTCTTTAACACACATGTAGTCTGTAACAGTAAAATACAGTCACCGAATAAAGGTTGATTTTCAAAAGGCAAAACAGAAAATTACGGAGCATTTATGAAAATATAGTAGTGATCCCCCAACTTATTCCTTCTAAGCAGGCGTCTTCTAGAAGTCACCTTACAACAACAACATACCCAGTATTATCCTACACAGTGGGGTCTGAGGAGTGTAGTATGTACGCAGACCTTACCCCTACATTATGAGGATAGAGAGGCTGTTTCCAATAGACCCTCGACTCAGGAAAGCATAAGCACCACATTAATGAAAATATAGACAAGAAATTGAAGTAATTCCAATTTCCAAAAGATTACAACCCAGGACATGGGGGAAAAAGCAACCAATATTCTACAGTTATTGGAGGACCCCAACATCATCTAAAACAACCTTGATACTCATACTGCCCTCGGCTTCGTACTTGTTCCTCTATTGATCACATAATCCCTACAGATCCGCTAACTTTGGGAAGTGATTCTGTAACTAACTTGGCTTCCACTCTAGTCTAAAGAGCCCCTAATCTTTTTTTTTTAAAGAATGGTAACAGAAATATTATCAGCATAAAGGCTGTGCTAAAGCCATATTTACAGTTCAAAAGCCAAACAGTAATCCTTGTTCTATCTTACAAGTCATCTATAATGTCAAGCAAAGGCTCTCTGCATCTTCTAAAAAGCTCTCTTTACACCAAAAATGAAACAAAAGAGCACCCAATCTTTCTTTTGATGAGTTAGCAAAAGTGCCCATAATCTTCGCAACATATATGAAAGATCATACATTGGACAATATTGTCACACATGTCAAGGAAGAAAAAAGGAGGACAATACTCCTATGTTGCTCTTCAGCTCGTGAAGCAGCACTTTTATGTGTCTCCTGATGCTGGTAAGGAAAAGGTGGGCAGTACTACTATGTTGCTTTCATAAGTTCATGAAGCAGCTCTTTTTCTGTATCTTGTAATACTACCACCCCATTCTTGGAGATATAAATAATATAGGAGTTGCCCATAAGGAGAAAAAACAAAAATGACCAGAGCCATAAGGTAGCCTAACTGTTACAAGATTATGCTGACTTATACCGTTATACCAGCCCCCATTTAGAACTAGCTAAATCTATGTCATTCAACTGACACAAGCACTGAAGAAGATGTTAGTGCTCTGAAGACAACCGTTTAATGACAGGCATATCATCTTCCAAATTCTGAAAATCATGTATGCTTCCTGCTTCTAACTTCTCACATGTAAATAACACACTCAAATTTTACCAAGGAACACCAATGTCAAACAACATATAGAGCAACCTAAAACAACTTTGAATAGACATAAAAAAAGGTATAGCAGATGATAAAGGTATCACCCTTTACAAAATATGGATGACAACCATTTCTTACACCAATAGCAACAAGTTCACAGCCCATATAGCAGGAAGAGAAAATCATAAGAGATGACAACCATTTCTAGCAGCAAATAGGAAGAAAAAGAAAAAAGAATCACAGCCAAACAGCCAGAAATATACCAGAACTTGAACTCTGGAAGGCGACGTATGAAAGGCTTGAATTCGTCTGAACCTTTAGTTGGCAACATAGGTCCATCTGATGGTTCCAGTTCAGGGTCAACAAGAGGTGATAGAAAACCAATCAGCAAATTGAGTATGTAGATGCCCAAACCATAGGTAACAATGTAGAATCCTTGAAGATAATAAACCCGCAGGGCATAAACAAATGCTAAGACAAAGGTTGCAATCCACCTATAGGGAGCATGAGGAACAGTTTTATCTAAATAGTACTGGAAAGTTTGTGAGAGTTCATGACTCCGTTGGTTAAATGCTGCAGCCGCCGAGGCACCATCACCTCCAACTCTCTCCATAAAAACTCAACTCTACAATCCTAAAAATGCCACATAACAATGGAATAAGATCATCAAGGGCAAAACGTCATGATAAAAACTGTTAGGTGTACATTGCCAAGCAGAGTGGGATCATCACCAAAGAAGCAAAAGAGTGAGAAGACTCAATTTAAAACCTAGAAGGTGAATAAGAACTTCACGTTAGATCAATTTATAAGAAGTTATGACAAAGCTGATAGCCTATACCGCCCATTATAGCTGGCAATCATAACAGAATGAAAGTTCCCACTTTCTTATTGCTAGCAAGTTGCAACCCCCTCAATGTAGATTACTCCTCCCTTTGTTCCAATTTATGTGACAACATTACTATTTGGGGAATCAAGAGGTCTTTGACCATGTTTTTCTTAAAGTTTTTGACTTATTATATTATGCAGTTTATAAATATGTAAAGTGACATGGATAATTAACTATTTGAGCTCCAATCCTTACTACATAAAATAGAACAAAAGACATATTGATCAATCACTCAACAAACTAGTCAGGTCAGCTATACGAATCCTCTTATAACATTTCGCTCTGTTCTACTTGAGCCCATTTCATTATGAGAGAGAAACCGAATGCCAAAAATAAAAGCACCAAAGAGATTAGATCTGAAAATGGGCTGATTAGATATTAGAAACTCAACGTTCAAAATGAAGCAAAAAATTTGTGGGTCTGCTGATCCTTACCTTCGCCGATGAGAAAGCAGAGAAGGAATTAAGAATTTGAGGGTTTGGACAGGAGAAAATACGATCGACGATGACTGATAGCGGCGAAGGATCTATTTTGCTTTGTATTGGTGATTGGATAGTGCTCAACCTCTGCTTCACAATATATCCGTCCTTTCGTTCTCCCTCTTTTTTCTTTTTCTTTTTGGTTATAGTAGTATGTTGTAATTTTTTTTTTGCTTATTGTCCTATGCTACATCTATTTAACCATTTGCTAAAAATATAATCCATTCATTATGTCATATTTTCCTCCTTAGTTATATACTTGGTTAGGAAGTAAGAAAGATTTATTTATCCTTTAATAATTATAAGTCGAACTTGTAATATTTCACCCAAATCATGACAACTTAGCCTACATAAGATGAATTCCCATGTAGGTGTTGGCTTTTAATGATGTCGGTATGGATTCTTAACATTTAAAATCTATTTTTGAACACAAGTCCTTTGTTATAATTTATGAGGATATAATTTCGAGATACAAATAAAAAAAATAAATGATGTTGTAAGTAAACATAGAGTGTCCTCCCTCCCACTCTTTCAATTCAAGAAGCATTTTTGAAAGTATTATTACGTTGATTGTTCTTTTTTGATAATGGGTGTAAAATTAATATAAATATAGAGTCAGACACCAAAATAGCATAAAAATTAATTCGCTGAACCATACTAACAGAAAAAAAAAGGAAGGACCATAATATCTGTAGCACATGTCTGCCATGCGCTATACCTTCCCGGTCAAACGTCCCAGACTAACGAATGTCTAGTCAAATTTGATAGGGTATAGCATATGGCAGGCATGCGCTATAGGTAGTCATCATTCCTGTCAACCTTATATGTAACAATTCCTCTGTCATTTCAGTTATAGTCGTGCAACTACACATCTGCTTAAACCAGACTATGTTACATGAAGAACTCACATTTCAGTATTGTGATACAAAGTCTTCCTTTATAATTCATCTTCATTCATCTATTTTTTAATCTTCCAACAATGAAGGAGGAGACGGATTAGGTTGCGTTATATTGGAGCAGTGAAATTGTGCTAGAGAATAACTCGGTACACTATAGTTGTTCTCCTCCAACTAGTATTAAGTTGTAACTTACAATGAAATACCACACACTGGTCGCCGTTATGTAAAAGAATGGATGTTAATAGGCATTCAGTAAGACTTAACATAATTGGAAGATTTTCATATTTAGTTACTCCATAATGTGTCATTTTTTATGCCGAGTTTAATATTCATGATAGTGAAACTTTGCAAGTTGTTTTAAGGACTTCGTACAAGCATAGGGATTTAGTGATAACGATGCTTGAAATGTATGTAAGCTCAGAAAATATGAGTCAGAATGAAGTTCCATTACTCCAATTAACCCTCAACCCCTGAGGGTGTTTTTGGAGTTATTTTATTAGAACAAGTATCATACCAAAAAGTCTAACCGGACTGAACCTATATGTACTTGGTGAGCAGCCAAAACAAAATTTATTGCCAATGCATGAATAATGAAATTATGGTTGAGATGTCAAATTGGCAGATTTCACAGTTCGATAGGTAAGACCATGCGGACTAGTGTACAAAATGCGTGTGCAATACCGTTCTAAGGAGATTCTCTTCCTTGATCACCTTCAAGGTTTCCCTGATGATAATGCTTTGACAAGAGATATGGATGAGATTCGAACTGCGATAGGGGATAATAAGTCCACTTGATATTAAAAAAAGTATGTTTTTCAATGGCAAGCATATCCTGCAAAGGGCTGTAAATATTTTTAGCATAAAAAGTTCTAGAGTATTTGAGGTTGTTGAGTCAACAAAATTAATTTGGAAAATGGTTTGTTTCCGTGGAGAGAAAGGTTGTAGTTGGATGATTTGTGCAACGTAGCGTGAAAGTAATATGTGCGTAATTGGCAAATACATTAACAAATATATTTGTAATATAAACACATTCAATGATAATAATTTTAATCCGAATATTGATAAAATTTCCCATATGCTGATTTCACACATTGAAGAGTCTATACAGTACAAGGTAAAGCAGTGTATAACATCAACACAATAAATTTATAGCTATATTATTACCAAAAAAGGTATTTTTCGGGTGTAAACACGCATTTGAGAAGTATTTGGTAACTAGGACACATCATTTGCAGTTTTACCAAGGTACACTAGTGTTTTATTGAATGGGTACATGACCCTCGTTCTGAAGTTCAAAAACACATCTTTAAATATGTATTTTGGGCTTTAAATCATCTATTGATAGTGTGGTGCATTGTAGGTGTGAACACCTAATTTTTGACCATATTTAGTTTTTCACTACTTTTAGTATATAGATATTATTTGAGTTTACTATACGTATTTTAGCTTTTGTTTCACTTTCTTTTAATTGTTTAATTAAAAAAATGATAGAAAAAAGATTCACGTTTAGAATACTACTTTATTTTTGAATTGCTCAAAAAATAAAAAATAAAAAAAGAGAAGAAAAGAAATTCCCAAAAAAAAAAAATATATTTAATTTTTAAAACTAGTCATTTTATAATTCTTTTTAGTAGTCCTCATATTTTCTAGACTTGAATAAGTTTATTAGGATTGGTTAATAAAATATTCTTTCCATCTTTAAATGTGGACCCCCTCTCCACAATGGGACAAAAAAAGAAAATCGAATAGAGAGTGGGGGCGGGGGGTGCGTGACAGAAAACAAAAAAAGAGAAAGAGAGAAGGGGAACAGGAAAAAAAGGGGAAAAGGGGAACGTAACAGAGAGAAAGGAGAGCATGAGAGAATAGAAAAAATAGATCTGGAAAAATAGAAAAACGAAAATTATTTTTTTTCTCTTCTCCTTTCCTCCATGAAAACACCAATTCCCACAATGAAACTCCACAAAGCTGACCTTCACTGTCCAGTCCCAAAACTCCATTAAGATCTGACTTCTTCCACCCCTATTTTAACCCCAAAAGCAGCCCTTAAAGCTCCATGAAAACGCAGCAAAATCAACACCATTAAAGCACCAAGTAGCTCATATAAAATCAGGAAACGCCCCTTAAACCGCCGCGAAACTCGTCGAGTCAGTGAGGCCTCTGTTTGAAATCTGTTCGACGCTTCCGTTGTCCAAAGTTCCGGTAAAAAAATATGAGCTACTTCTCGCCACTGTTGCTTTATGTTTCCCGCTGTTGTGTTCAAATGGGATTGCTAATAAAAAAAATCTTGAAGAAGTTTGGCGTCTAAAAAGGTTCAATACTTAACTCTTGTTCATCTTTCCATTTCTGAATTTTATTTCTTGTAGGATTTGATTGTAATATCTGTTTAGCTCTGTGTTTATTCTTCACTTTTAGATGAGAGTGCCTTTGCCTTGGTTAAAACAGTGATTAGCTTGTTATTAGTATTTTTATGCAATATTGGTGCTTTGGTGCATTTCTTAACGATGTGTTCATTGTTTAGACTATATTGGTATTGTACTGATTTGTAGTATGATTTTTTTTTTGGCTGAATCCTATTGGATATAACAACTTTTGGACTTAAAGGCATATTGGTTTTGAGTTAATAAAGAGGGGTGCACTTCATTTGGTGAATAATTTAATTTCTTAAGTTGAAAATATTGGTTTTCTTTGTTGAATTAGAAGCATTAGCGACTTAGTCCATTGTATAGAATTTATTTTGTTTGGATCTATTATCTTTTATCTGATCATATATCTCTGAAATTTTTTATTTATTATTATATTGGGTTCGTCCTGTTTGCTCATTATGTGCGATTGATTCACGAGTGAAGTCGATATCTATTTCTAATAATTTGGGCGTAAACTATTGAGTTTAAACAAATTGTTGGTTTTATAAATGGTGTACTTCATCGACAAACTTATTTCCATAATTCTAGATTTGTCAATTAATCTCAAACTTAGCAAAAATCAATTATGAACATCGTAGTTTGCTTGAGGCACGCCATTTAATTGAATTTTTCATGGCCCTCGCAAAGTTGAAAACGCATAGTTGCTTTAGGCGCGTTATTCTAATAATATTACCTTCCTAAACTCGGGTGTGCATTTCATGTGACCCAAATCCAAATTCTAACAACGTTAAATAAAATATGTCGCGGATCGCGGGTGCATTTCATGTGGCGTGATTCAAAGACGTATTTTGTATAAGATTGAAATCTTCCTAAAAATGAATAAAAGCGGTTAAAAAATTAAAATTGTACCATAGGCTNTTCAAAAGGAAAGTAGAATTTTCCTCGATTTGGGATTTAAAATAAATCGGTGACTTGGGACACCAAATAAACTATCCCAAGTGGCGACTCTGAATAAAAAATAAATAAATAATCCCATTTCGAATAATGTCACTTAAATTGGAAAAACTCCCATATATACTACCCTTCAGGTGTGGTGTGTAAAAAAGGAGGTGTGACAGCTCTGGCGACTCCGCTGGGAATCCAAACCAGAACTTCGGTTCAGGGTTCAAGAATTCGAGCTTAGAATAGCTGTTATGTTTGACTTTATTTATTATCTGATTTTCTTACATGTTTAAGTCTAATGTGCTAAATGTTTTTACCGCTTTGATATTCTATGAATTGTATATAAACTGCTACGAAACCCTTCCTCTCTCTGAGTCTTCTAAATCATGGAGAAGGGTGCACTTCGTGTGACTTCTCTTCTGTCTAGAGTCTTATCCCATTTTAGAACGAGGTTCGGACAAGTTACAAAGCCGGTAAAGCTTTTGTATTCCCGGTACGCTGTCCCCCCTCGGCTCGAGTTGTCCGCTCGGGTAAGCCAGGTCTAGAATAATAAACCTAGGTTTTAAACCTAGTATAACAAAGCCTCATGCCGGATCCCTAGTAGGAACCCTTGTTTGCATCATGTGCATTTGACTTTGGGGACTCAACACAGTGGTTGGGTCCATCTAGGACATGTGTACTCAAATTAAAAGACCATCCTGATGCATCTTACGTGCTACTTGTATATCTGTCTGTTCAGGCTTGCATGTTGACTGGCTTCTAGAAAAGGGAAATAAAATGAAAAAAAAAGAGAAAAAAAGAAAATAAAAAAAAAGTGAGAGGTAGGTATTTAGAAAGTTCTGAAACTCTCCCGAAATTCAAAAAAAAAAAAGAAAAGTCATTTAAAAATAAGTCATGTTTTTCTTGTTCCGTCAAAACTGGGTGAAGTACGCGGTTCTGATTCTCAACAGATGTGAAATACGTAGGCAAACCTTATTGGTTCCGGCCCACCATTTTAAAAAAAAATCCAAAATTTTTTTTCTTTACTTCCTTCTTTAGAAAAGTCTTTCTTTTAGCCCACAATTTTTAAAAAAAATACAAAAAATATTTTCCTTTAGTTCATTCTTTAGAAAGTAATTATTTTAGACCCCAATTTTAAAAAATAGAAAAATATTTTCTGTTAATTTCTTCTCAAAATTCAAAAATATTTTCATTCTTTCAAAAATTGAAAAGAAAATTCAAGATTAAAAATTATTTTCTTTTTATTTAGAAGCATTTCTTTCACAAATTCAAAACAAAATCCAAAAAAATATTTTCTTTCTTCTTCAGAAAATTTTCTTTCGAAATTCGAGAAAAAAAAAGAAAAAAAGTCGAAATTCAAAAAAAAAAAATACGAAAAAAATCTTTCTTCTTTAGAAGTCTTTCTTTGCAAAAAAAAACTAGACAAGAGGGGTTGCTCTGATGGTAATCAACTTCCACTTCCAACCAAGAGGTTGTGAGTTCGAGTCTCCCCAAGAGCAAGGTGGGAAGTTCTTGGAGGGAAGGATGCCGGAGGTCTATTTGCAAACAGCCTCTCTACCCCAGGGTAGGGGTAAGGTCTGCATACACACTATCATCCCCAGACCCCACTAAGTAGGATTATATTGGGTTGTTGGTTGGTTGGTTGGTTGTTTCTTTGCAAAAATGTTGAAGAAAAATTAAAATCCAAAAATATTTTTTTTAAGTCTTTCTTTCGAAAAAAGTTCAAAATCCAAAAAAAAAAAATTAGTTTATTTACTTTATTCATGATCTTCTCGAACTACGCAAGATCTGATTCATGTTTTCACATGATACGTAGGCAACCCACATCAGGTTCGATCACCATTAAAAAGAAAAACAAAATGAAAAAATAAAAAAAAATGTTGATAATAATAAGGACCGTCTGAGTCCATTCTAACATGTTTTGTTTTGAATTGTGAAGAAAGTTGAGGTGGTCGGTTTGTGGTAAGCTGAAAACACAAGATCCAAGGAAAAATGATAACTGACATCAAAGCTGTTATGAATGCTCAAGAGACTCATGGTCAGAGGGTTCAACAAGAGTCTACTGTGTTTGATAAAAATAGAATACTGAAACAGCAAATGACCGAAATGTGTCAAGCATGGGCTAGTGGTCAAGGACAACCTCGTCATGAGTCACGATTTGCTACACAGCAAGAGCAGTACCACTCTCTAGAGTACCACTCGTACTCGTTTGATCTTCCTGCAAATATTGAGAAGCCTGCCCGAAAGATGGTACATGAAGAAATGATCCAAAAAGTGAAAAGCTTAGAACAACGGTTGAAAAACATGCAAGGTTGGGCAGGTTAAAAGAGTGTTGCCTTCAAAGATCTATGTATGTTCTCCGATGTCCACTTGCCGCCTGGTTTCAAGACTCCCAAATTTGAAAAGTATGATGGACATGGAGACCCCATAGCCCACCTGAAAAGGTATTGCAATCAGCTAAGAGGTGCGGGAAGAAATGAAGAATCGCTGATAGCCTATTTTGGGGAAAGCCTTACGGGAGTAGCATCCGAATGGTTTTTGGATCAAGATACATCTCGCTGGTACATCTGGGATGACATGGCACAGGCCTTTGTCAAACAGTTTCAGTACAACATTGACATTGCCCCAGACCGCAATTCCCTTCTAATCCTGAAGAAGAAACCAAGTGAAAGTTTCAGGGAATATGCCATTAAATGGAGAGAGCAAGCAGCTAGAGTTAAGCCACCCATAGATGACCACGATCTAATCAATGTCTTCCTTCAAGTGTTAGAGCCAGATTACTTTCAAAACATGATGTCTGCAGTGGGTAAATCTTTCTCGGAAGCAATCAAAATGGGGGAAATGGTAGAGAATGGTATTAAGACAGGCAAAATTATAAGTCAAGCAGTTCTTAAAGCTGCAACTCAGGTTGTCCAGGTTGAATCTGATAATTTTAGTGACATAAATGAGAAGGATGAATAAATCACGATGACAACAAGGTCAAGAAGAGGTCCTAGGATAACACCTCGAAGGTATGCGCAACCTCATCAGGTTTTCCATGACTCCCCTGAGCATTACTATCTACCTCAGAACCCACCATAATCTGTTGATCCACCTCAGTATGTTGTCCAGCCATCATATCACCCAAGAAGGCGAGCACGAGCATCACAAAATCTCCACCAGCCTCCATAAAATTTTCAAGTGCCTTATAACCCACATCCAAGCCAGGGGTATAGAAGGGAACAAAGTTGAAAGATAATTTTACACCAATAGGAGAGTCCTATACAAGCTTATTTGAAAAGTTAAAGCATTATGGCATGATTGCACCCATTCCTCTAAATTATGTGGACCCACGTGCAAGAAGTTTTGATCCTTCTAAAAGTTGTGAATACCATTCTAATGTCCAGAGGCACAATGTTGAAAGTTGTCGGGATTTGAAAAGAGAAATAAAAAGGATGATCCAGAAAAACCTGATTGTGATTCAAGACAGTGACACCCAGAATATCATGCAGAATCCTTTACATGCACAGGATGATGCACACTTTGTGGGAACGATGCCTGGTGACATAGAGTATGAGAATCCTCTCAGGAATTTGACGATTGAAATTGGAGAAAGCCATGGTGATTCTGATGAGCAAATTTGTGGCTAAATATCAAGCCTAGCAAATGAAAAGTCATTCCCTCCTCACTATGAAGGAATCTTGGTAGCTTGTTTTGATATTTTTTCTATTTATCTGGGTTATTTCAGGGTTGTGATCCAGATTTTATTTGTTTTATTGAGTCAAACCCTTATATCCCTCCATTCTGTTTGTGTGAGTCTTGTCCGTTTGTTCTATTGCTATTTTCATCATTCGGGTTATTTTAGGATTGTAACTTGGATTTTAGGTTGTTTGTCTTGTTGTCAAACCCTTTCATCCTTTACTCAATAAAATATAGTTTGTCCTTTTGTGTCATTCTGTTCTTAGCTCTTTTCGCGCTAGTTCTGATAACATGACATGCATGCGGAAATTTTGGCCAGATCTTAGAAACTGATTTAATTTGGAATTTGATAATTGAAAAAAAATATACTTTTTAGGATGAATAAAGAGTTGAAGTACTTTGGAATTAAGGTCGAGTGAAATTCACCTTCGGATCATTGTGAAGATCGAGCTTGAGGAAGAATCAATTGAAGATTGTTGGAAAGTTTGACGTGAATGGATGGAAAGTGTCTTGTGACCACGACACACCAAGAAGACATGCATGTTCATCAATGTTGTGATTGCAAAAGGATAATATGTTTGGCGTTCTCGAGGTTGGGAGACCCTTTTTCTGCTACCCAAATATGTTATACCCTTTGTCACCCCTTTGAGCCTGTGTTATTTTCTTTGACCACCCTTTTTGGAATCAAGTTTAGAGTCAAGAGTCAAAAAAATAAAAATAAAAGGGGAAAAAAAAAATTCATGTCCCAAGAGTACAAACAGGGGCAACTTTCAAGTAAAAAAATAAAGAAGAAAAAAACTGTCAAAGGTCCATGCCCCCAGAAAATAGATGTTGGGGCAACTTGTTTGGAAAAAAAAGAGACAAAAAAAAGAAAGAAAAAAAAAGAGAAACATAAAGAAGATGAAAAAATTAGTTAGGTCAGATGTTGGAACTACGTTAGACCTGATTCCTTTAAAAGGATATGTAGGCAGCCTCACGGCTCGGTCCAACAAAATAAGAATTCAGAAAAATCCAAAAAAATCCCTAGTATCTGAAACTGGGTCAAAAAAAAATTTATTTCACTTTTGAAAGAGTCGATTCCAAAAATTGTAAGTCGACAACCCCTCACTTTGAGCCGTCATGCCGACCCTCTCTTCCTACCCATATCCGAAAACCTTTCAAATAAATACCTCTTGATCAACCTTCAAGAATGCCAAAAAAAAAAAGCAGGCAATGAGCAACGGTTGTCACGCGATATAGAGCACTGTCAAATTGCTCGCCAAAAAAAGAAGGGGAAAGAAAAAGAAAAACAAAAGAAAAAAATAAAAGAAAAATAAGAGAGTCTTATTAGTGAAAACCCTCACGGGCACTGTAAGACAACGGTAAGCAGAGATGAATAAATAAGAGAAACTTGTTGGTGAAAACCCCCCAGGGCACTACTAGTCGAAAGTGAGTCGTGAAGCTGATATAAAGAATTGACACGAACAAGCCCGACTTCAAAGCTCATGAGAATGGCAAAAAGGAAGATTGGATTAGTTTGATAGATCAGACCGTTGAGTCCAAAATGCATGTCATGACCATTAAGGCTAGTTATTGAAAAAAAAAAGAAAAAAGAAAGAAAGAAAAAAAGAACTCTTCCTTCTGTCCTTCCGACAGAGGCATTTCTTGTTAATACTTGTTTCTTTGCATCATTGTGTCCTTCACTCTGAGTCAATCCTGTCAAAATAAGCAAGAAAAGATTTCAAAATCTACTACCAGCTTTTTAGTTGCACAAAGTAAATTTGGACAGCACACTCAGCTGCTACAGTCAACATGCCTTGAAGATTCATGCAAAGGCTTCCCCAAAAGACTCTTGTCAGCCTACTCGGCGCAAGCAAAGATAACTTGTGATTCTCCCTGACAGATAAATTGCTCAAAAAGCAGGAAGTCATTCAAGATATCAGAAAAGGTCACCTGAGCAAAGATCTCCAATTGGGATAAGGCTGTTTGAGTTATAAATATAAATGGTACTGGTGTAAAACAATCAGAGTTGGTGCAGAATAAAAGTCTTTTGAAACCGACTCAAGCTGATCGAGCAGAAGCCAGGCTAACCAAAACTCAAGGCCACATACCGACCACCACTTTCAAAATTGATAAAATTTTCTTTGTTTGCAACATGAACAGAGCAGTGCAAGGAATGTGGTTCAAAAAAAAGGGGGAAAAGAAAAGAAAAGAAAAGAAAAGAAAATAAAAAAATGAATGAAAAAAAGGAAAAGAAGAGAAGAGCCGGCAAAGGGAAGTTTCTCAAAATTTTGCCTTATATTTGTCTTGCTACTGTGCATAAAATTTTGCCATTGATCTTCACATTTTTTCTCCTAGGATAAAAAGTCCTAGTCCGATGGATTTTCCTCCAAATAACAATCTTAGTCTGATGAATCTTTCACCTAAGATAAAAAAAAAGGACAAAGTCTGATGAATTTTCTCCTAGGATCAAAATCTTAGTCTGATGAATCTTTCTCCTAAGATAGAAAACCTAGTCTGATGAATTTTCTCCTAGGATCAAAATCTTAGTCTGATGAATCTTTCTCCTAAGATAGCAAAAACCAAAAAAGAGACCTAGTCTAATGAATTTTCTCCTAGGATCAAAATCTTAGTCTGATGAATCTTTCTCCCAAGATAGAAAACCTAGTCTGATGAATTTTCTCCTAGGATCAAAATCTTAGTCTGATGAATCTTTCTCCTAAGATAGAAAACCTAGTCTGATGAATTTTCTCCTAGGATCAAAATCTTAGTCTGACGAATCTTTCTCCTAAGATAGAAAACCTAGTCTGATGAATTTTCTCCTAGGATCAAAATCTTAGTCTGACGAATCTTTCTCCTAAGATAGAAAACCTAGTCTGATGAATTTTCTCCTAGGATCAAAATCTTAGTCTGACGAATCTTTCTCCTAAGATAGAAAACCTAGTCTGATGAATTTTCTCCTAGGATCAAAATCTTAGTCTGATGAATCTTTCTCCTAAGATAAAAAAAAAAGATCTAGTCTGATGAATTTTCTCCTAGGATCAAAATCTGAGTCTGATGAATCTTTCTCCAAAGATAGAAAACCTAGTCTGATGAATTTTCTCCTAGGATCAAAATTTTAGTCTGATGAATATTTCTCCTAAGATAAAAAAGAAAAGACCTAGTCTGATGAATTTTCTCCTAGGATCAAAATCTTAGTCTGATGAATCTTTCTCCAAAGATAGAAAACCTAGTCTGATGAATTTTCTCCTAGGATCAAAATCTTAGTCTGATGAATCTTTCTCCTAAGATATCAAAAAAAGAAAAAGAGAGACCTAATATGATGAATTTTCTCCTAGGATCAAAATCTTAGTCTGATGAATCTTTCTCCTAAGATTAAAAAAACAAAAAAAAGAGACCTAGTCTAATGAATTTTCTCCTAGGATAAAAATCTTAGTCTGATGAATTTTTCTCTTAAGATAGAAGACCTAGTCTGATGAACTTTCTCCTAGGATAGAAATCTTAGTCTGATGAATCTTTCTCCTAAGATGCCAAAAAGAGACCTAGTCTGATGAATTTTCTCCTAGGATCAAAATCTTAGTCTGATGAATTTTTCTCATAAGATAGAAGACCTAGTCTGATGAACTTTCTCATAGGATAGAAATCTTAGCCTGATGAATCTTTCTCCTAAGATACCAAAAAGGAACCTAGTATGATGAATTTTCTCCTAGGATCAAAATCTTAGTCTGATGAATCTTTCTCCTAAGATAGAAAACCTAGCCTGAAGAATTTTCTCCTAGGATAATTTGAAAAAAAAAGATGTCTCTGTAGACAATAAATTTGTGGACGAGAAAATTAAAATCAAGACCGAAAAATATTGCAACAACTGTAGTATTTGATATTGAATATTTGAGTGTACAATCTCTATGAATCCTCTGATTCTTCCTTTCAATAGTAAATAAATTCAAGGGCCTTGGAGCTTGATCTTGAATCTATGTTTGTTGCCACGAACGATGATCTTGTTCTTGATCTTGAACTTGATTTCTTGGACTTGAACTTGATTTGGTCTTCGTTCTTGAGCTTGAACTTGATTTGTTCTTAATTCTTGATCTTGAACTTGATTTGTTCTTAATTCTTGAGCTTGAACTTGATTTCTTGAACTTGAACTTGAAGCTTGAAACTTGTGGAGGAATTTGCAACGTTTGATCCACGAGCTCTTTCTTGCTTCTTGTTATAACTTCTGGTGTCTTTTCTAAGTTATGAAGACCCCTATTTATAGTTGTGAAAGGGAAGAGTTGTGATAAGAACAAACTCTTTCCGACCAATCAAATTGAAGTGTGACATGACCGCATTTGATTGGCCAGGACATGTCACTTGCACACGTGGCGCGATTTCATTGGCCTTTTAATGTGACTGGGCATGCCTTGTCATTTTGACACGTGCCATGATCCTATTGGCTCTTCCGTTTAACTTGGCGTGCCACGTCATTTGACACGTGGCACCAAATTGGGCCTCTAGGAAGATGACATCTTGGGCCTAATGAATTGGGCTTATCACATTAGCCCAATTAAATGGGCTAGCCCAATGGATTATGACTTATTTATTTAATCCATATACATTGGACTTATATAATTATTTCAATTATATTAGCCCACATATTTATTTGGACCAATATATCTCGAATTTAAAATATAATCCAACTTATTTTATGAATATAATTTTAATAAAATTTATATGCCTACAAATGCCCCCTACTTCAAGACTTCTCAAGGTATAAACTTTAAAGACTAGACTTGAAGTATTCAGCAGAACAATTTGTATCATCCTTCTTACAAGTGCTTTGCCGAGTTAATTCATGTGTATCCCTTTCAACTTGTAGCTTAAAATGACTCATTGTCACATTAAGAAAAAGAGTAATAGCTTTATTTGCTATTATTTTGGAAGTAGTACGTCATACCACAATTTACATGAAACGGCCCGCTGTGCTTATTGATTTCGAAGATTTGCACATGACTTTCTTTCTTTGCAATTCAAAATTCTGATGTAAGAAGTAATTTTCTTTCCTCATTCACATGCATTAATAATGCAATTATGTATACACTTTAAGTTTTGGATAAAGGTGATATTCCTTTCCACGTAAACTTGATAAGATACGTTTCCTTAATTCATTAGGAATGCAAGCCCTTTTTGAACTTGCATGTGGATACACGCTGACAAACAGTAACCATATTTGATTAGGAGACTAATTCGTGCAATTTAATTCCTTATTGGAATTGACCATGGCAGTCATCCCACATCGAGCAATAATTTTCCAACATCCACCTTTTGACATCTATAAATACCATACGCCCTTCATTACATTAGCATCAATTTCAGCGTTTGCAAATTGCTTTGAGTCTACTTTTGACGACTTGGAAGTATTGACACAAAGGTAATTTCTTCTTCTTTTCTTGTGCTTTCTTGTTTTGTTGTTTTTTTTTCTTTTCCTTTTTTTGTAGGTCAAGCGAGAAAGATATGTTCTTGTTTAAGAAGATGATCCACGCATGAAGAAGACAATCTTGGGGTGTGAGGGAATGAGTACTCATTAACCGTTAACCGTCTAAGCCAAAGATTTATTTTATCTTAGGCAAAGAACATCACACCATTTATGCCAAAGATTTATTATCTGAAGCGAAGACCATTACACCGTCTGAGCTAATGCCTTCATCTTGTATAAAGATTTAACTTTATTTTATCTAAGGCATAGACCATTACACCCTCTAAGCCAAAGATTTTTTTTGTCTGAAGCAAAGACCATTACACCGTCTAAGCTAATGACTTCATCTTGTTTTAAGATTTAACTTCATTTTATCTAAGGCATAGACCATTACACCGTCTAAGCCAAAGATTTCTTTTGTCTGAAGCAAAGACCATTACACTGTCAAAGCTAATGATTTCATCTTGTTTTAAGATTTAACTTCATTTTATCTAAGGCATAGACCATTACACCATCTAAGAAAAAGATTTCTTTTGTCTGAAGCAACGACCATTACACCGTCTAAGCTAACGATTTCATGTTGTTTTAAGATTTAACTTCATTTTATTTAAGGCATAGACCATTACACCGTCTAAGCCAAAGATTTATTTTGTCTGAAGCAAAGACCATTACACCGCCTATGCTAATGACTTCATCTTGTTTGAAGATTTAACTTCGTTTTATCTGAGGCATAGACCATTACACCGTCTGGGCCAAAGATTTATTTTGTCTGAAGCGAAGACCATTACACCGTTTAAGCTAATGACTTTATCTTGTTTGAAGATTTAACTTCATTTAATCTGAGGCATAGACCATTACACCGTCTAAGCCAAAGACTTTAGTTTATTTGAAAATTTGACTTTCTTTATCTATGGCAGAGATCATTACAATGTCTAAGCCAAAGATTTTACTTTTATCTGAGGCAAAGATCATTACACCGTCTGAGCCAAAGATTTATTTTGCAAAGCCAAAGAACACTATCTAAGCTGAAGACTTTACTTTGTTCGAGGCTAGGACCATTACACCGTCTAAGCTTAAGACTATCTTTTGCTCAAGACGAAGACCAGCAAAGTCTATTATACAGTCTAACTTGAAGATTTTACTTAGAATTTGTAGACAATAAATTTGCGGACGAGAAAATTAAAATCAAGACCGAAAAATATTGCAACAATCGTAGTATTTGATTTTGAATATTTGAGTATACAATCTCTATGAATCCTCTGATTCTTCCTTTCAATAGTAAATAAATTCAAGGGCCTTGGAGCTTGATCTTGAATCTATGTTTGTTGCCACGAACGATGATCTTGTTCTTGAGCTTGAACTTGATTTCTTGAACTTGAACTTGATTTGGTCTTTGTTCTTGAGCTTGAACTTGATTTGTTCTTAATTCTTGAGCTTGAACTTGAATTTTTCTTAATTCTTGAGCTTGAACTTGATTTCTTGAACTTGAACTTGAAGCTTGAAACTTGTGGAGGAATTTGCAGCATTTGATCCATGAGCTCTTTCCTGCTTCTTTTTATAACTTCTGGTGCCTTTTCTGAGTTATGAAGACCCCTATTTATAGTTGTGAAAGGGAAGAGTTGTGATAAGAACAAACTCTTTCCGACCAATCAAATTGAAGTGTGACATGGCCGCATTTGATTGGCCATGACATGTCACTTGCACATGTGGCGCGATTTCATTGGCTTTTTAGTGTGACTGGGCATGCCTTGTCATTTTGACACGTGCCATGATCCTATTGGCTCTTCCGTTTAACTTGGCGTGCCATGTCATTTGACACGTGGAACCAAATTGGGCCTGTAGGAAGATGACATCTTGGGCCTAATGAATTGGGCTTATCACTTTAGCCCAATTAAATGGGCTAGCCCAATGGATTATGACTTATTTATTTAATCTATATACATTGAACTTATATAATTAATTCAATTATATTAGCCCACATATTTATTTGGACCAATATATCTCAAATTTAAAATATAATCCAACTTATTTTATGAATATAATTTTGATAAAATTTATATGCCTACAAATGCCCCCTACTTCAAGACTTGTCAAGGTATAAACTTTAAAGACTAGACTTTAAGTATTCACCAGAACAATTTGTATCATCCTTCTTACAAGTGCTTTGCCGGGTTAATTCATGTGTATCCCTTTCAACTTGTAGATTAAAATGACTCATTGTCAAATTAAGAAAAAGAGTAATAGCTTTATTTGCTATTATTTTGGAAGTAGTATGTCATACCACCNCTTTCTTTGCAATTCAAAATTCTGATGTAAGAAGTAATTTTCTTTCCTCATTCACATGCATTAATAATGCAATTATGTATACACTTTAAGTTTTGGATAAAGGTGATATTCCTTTCCATGTAAACTTGATAAGATACGTTTCCTTAATTCATTAGGAATGCAAGCCCTTTTTGAACTTGCATGTGGATACACGCTGACAAACAGTAACCATCTTTGATTAGGAGACTCATTCATGCAATTTAATTCCTTGTTGGAATTGACCATGGCAGCCATCCCACATCGAGCAATAATTTTCCAACATCCACCTTTTGACATCTATAAATACCATACGCCCTGTCACACCTCATTTTTACGGCGCTTTACATACTCCGGCGAAAGGGATATATAAATATAAGCGTAAAAAGAGTTTTTCCAAATAAAG
>MU749549.1:194554-216959 GCA_026770625.1 Nicotiana glauca | reverse complement strand
CAAGATCAAGCTTTACAAGCCCTTGAATCAAATCAAAATCAAGTTCATCAATATACTTTACATTCTTGAAGAATCAGAGGAATACCATAGAGATTGTAACACTTTCGTTTATTGAAATCAAATACTACATTTGTTACGCAATTTTTCAGTCTTGATTATTTATTTTTCTCGACGCAAAAATTTGTTGTTACATGGTCATTCAAATATAATCAGCATTTGCAAAGTTATTAAAAAATAGCCACTATTTTGCTACAACACGGAAAGGTCTAGCATAATGTAATAGAGATCGGTGCACCTGTGTACAGGGGCGGACCTACACGGGGAGGTGAGGGGTCACCGACACCTATTAGCCTCGGCAAAAATACACTATATATATTATATATATATATATATATATACACACACACACACACACATCAAGGACCCCTTAAATAATTTACTTGTGCACCCTAAACACAAAAGTTGTGAGGGGAGTTGGTGTAAGAAAGCTCTCAAAGTTCCTTCAATTCTCTTATGTCCCAAGTTCGAATCATCACTCCTATATCTTTTATAATTCTACTATACTTTTATGTTTGTTTAATTACTTAGTAGTCAACTAGTTATATTTTTATAACCTTTTCTGAATTTAATTATAATTTGATACTTCTACATAATAATAAACTTAATTAACCTTTTTTTCGAATTTCCAGCTCATTCGAAAGTCCGAATATTCATTAGCCCCCTACCATCCACAAATAGAGTATCAAATTCTTCTGTCTCCCTTCAATTTAGTTAATTATTTTTTAGTTTCTCTGCATCTCTTCTAAATTCGATAGTCCTATTTGGTGACGACAACGATGACTGTATTTGAGTCTTTTCTTCTTTGATTTTATTTGAGTCAGTTTTTTCATATTGAAAATATTATGCTAGAAATATATTACAAATATTTGTGTTTTCAATTTATGTAAATTATATCCAGATTAGCAGTTTACTCTTGCATCACTTTGAGGAGAAAGCGTTAAATTATATTTCAGGTATGTAACATACTATATTAGTTAAGGAGAGCAATTTAGTTAATTCTTTTTTAGTTCTCTGCATCTCTTCTAAATTCAATAGTCCTATTTGGTGACGACAACGATGACTGTATTTGAGTCTCTTCTCCTTTGATTTTATTTGAGTCAGTTTTTTCATATTAAAAATATTACGCTAGAAATATATTACAAACATTTGCGTTTTTATTTTATGTAAATTATACCCAAATTAGCAGTTGACTCTTGCATCACTTTGAGGAGAAAACGTTAAATTATATTTCAGGTATGTAACATACTATATTAGTTAAGGAGAAAAGGTTTTTAGTGATTCAATATTAATTTAGTCATATTGCTTACATTGAATGGTCAATTGGAGCTGCCGATTATCGAAAACAATCTACCTAAAAAGTGAAAATAGAAGAAATATCCTTCTTTGTTTGAGAAGAAATATCCTTAGGTGATTGAAGAAAATATTATTTTGCTTGGAATTGTTATTTTTAGGACATTCTTGTTCTTATGAATTTAGATAACGTATTCTTGGCGAAGTTTAATTCTTTTTACTCAAGTTATAGTTTTAAGAGACAACGCTTCTCATTTTATAGATGAGTTTGATGTGAAATCACATAATTCCGGCCCTGATGAGTGGACAATGTACTTTATGTTATGTTAGTACCAAATTAATGATATTCGATAATATCGAAGTTTGTATTTTGATGATAGTTGTCATTATCATTAAGTTTTTATAGACTTGAACATCGAACTTTATCGCTATCATGTGTTTGGTATATTAAAGATGGTGCCCCCCCCTCCCCAAGCTCAAATCCTGGGTCCGCCTCTGTCTGTGTATGAACTTCCAGCATATTATGCTAGAACTCCAACACGCCAAAAGTTCAGTATAATATACTGGAGATATGGAGCACCAGTACTCCAATCTACGGTATATTATGCTGGACCGATATATTGTACTGGAACTCCAGTATATTATACTAGAATAGGATTTTGAACGGTTTTTTCTTTCAGAAATGAAAAGTGGCTAAATTTCGATTACTTTTGAAACTGTGACTATTTTTGAATGAACACTTGTAAATCCGTCTATTTTTGAATTTCTTCCGCAAATTTAAATTGGTTGAATCAATGAATTTTAAATACCAAATATATAAAAATAATAATAATACAAAGCTAAAAACACACGCACAAGAAAACGTTTCGCTGTCCTGACTTGCCACAAACAATGTTTCCACTTTCTACATTTCTTTAATTGTTAAACTACTCTATTTTTTTTTTTTTTTTTTGTAATTAAAAGGGAGAATATTTATTAGTAGAAGACTTTAGTAAGGTGGGAACAAAACGTGACTATTGTAAAGTCTTCTTTGCTAAGAAATATTTATTTCTATATTTGACTATTTGTACTTTCTAGGAAAGATGCAAGTCCACTCAACCTAACATCATTCCTAACATTTTCCTACCCACTTGCCTCTGTCATTCTCGTGATCCTCTATACAATATTGGGCTATCTTTATTTGTATAGTATATTATTTCGATCGAATTTTTAAAATTTACTGATCCGATTAATTCAAATTTAGTCATATAATACCTAATAAAAGAAGAAACGGTTTCTATTAAGATTTTTATTTTTTAGAGTTTGAATTTGAAATTTCCAATTAAAAACGAAAGAATCTTATTCATCTTAACACATTTGCTGGTAATGTTTATTTTTGTACTCAATTGTACTATTCTATTATGTTGTTTTTTGTTTATTCATTTTGCTTTCTAATTTATCTTTCTTTTTCACCATCTTTTGAAACCTTTTCCCGTGTTTTAGTTTTCAAAACCGCGTGGGTGGATAATGACGGTGGATTGTACTCTTGTTTTATTGTTATTTTTAATTATTTTTAATTTTAAAATTCAGTGTTGGGTAATAGTGGACCTTCCAATTATAAAAAAGAAATCTTCACTAGGAGATTTTTATCTTTATTTTTCTTCTTTTAAAGTATTTTTTGTGAAAAATTGTGATTTGTGAATAGGGAAGGCAAGGGAAATTAAGGGAATGAATTGGTCAAATTTCAATCCTACACCTAACTTGGTCAAATTTGAGTCCTACAAATAAGTTATGTGGGAGTGAAACTACAACTTTTACCTAAAGTTTAGGGGCGGAGATACATAGATTGAAAAGAGGATAATTGAACTTCATGCTGAGAAATTATATTGCGTAAATAGGATATATAATATAGCAATTGTTGAATCTTCTTGCTATAAAAGAAGTTTTTATGTAGAAGCAACTAACTCTTTAGTACTTTAGTACTAAAGGCGACTCCAATTTCATTACTCTGAGTGTGATATTCTCTTTAGGGCCCGACTACTTCAGATTTACACTAGAAAGTTCCACTTTTGAGGGTTAAATGTTGTATATTAAAGGCGACTTAATTTTTAGGATTCAAACCCGAAATTATGATTAAGGATGACAAAATACTTACTATTCCACTACAATTAGTGGTCACTGTTAAGTGGAGGAAGAGGCAAATCCAAAAATAAAGAAGATAAAGAACACCAAATTTTAACATGGAAAACCCTTCAAATCGAAGGTAAAACCACAGGACCACAAAGATCCAAAAAAATCAATAACAACAACAACAACAACCCAGTAAAATCCCACAAGTGGGGTCTGGGGAGGGTAGTGTGTACGCAGACCTTACCCCTACCCCAAGAGGGTAGAGAGGCTGTTTCCGAAAGACCCTCGGCTCAAGATAATAAAAAGACAAAAGAAGAGAGTATTAGATTCACCGCGGAAATCATACGGTAAAAAGAACATAGAAAGCAGGAAAAGAAAAATAAGATCCAAAAAGATCCACTATTAAAATAAGAGGATTATAAAAGTTCTCCAAATTGACTATACACAAGTGCCAAATACGGAGCATCAATAGTAACAAGAGCAACAACTAATCAATTGAGGAAATAGGAGAATTCACAAAAATGAAGCTGCTATTCAAGGCTCGAAATCAGATGCTACGGGCCTCCAAATCCGATCTCCACCGTTCACACCAAGATGTTACGAACACTACGTCAAAATTTTAGCCCAATCCAACGGTTGACGAATCGGAAAACTTGATTTGAAGTTGGCTGGTCGGAATAAAAAAATCTGCAGCAAAACAAATACTTTTCTTCTGTCTTCTCTCTTGATGAAAGCTCTTTCAAAACCACTCTTATGTGCTTAAGTCTTTCAAAGACTTGTATCAACAAGCATGGAATGATTCTCCAAGATTGTACTATTTATAGATCATGAGTGGTGTTGTCCCTTAAAGCCAAACCAACTCTAAATAGGAACAAAAACCGAATCCAATTTCAAATAGGAATGGAAACTAAAAGAGAATAGGATTAGGCCATTAGGCCTTTGGCTGGAACACGTGGGCATGTTCCCAACAAAATCCCCCCTCCATCCAAGGGGCCAAATGTGTCTTCAAGTAGAGGAACTATTGACAAGCTTCATACCTGCCAATTTTCTGCAAAATGCATGCTTATCTGCAAGCTTAACTATGAAGTCCTCAGGCTGCTCCATATAAATCTCTTCATTTAAATCACCATGAAGAAAAACAGTCTTGACATCCATCTGCTCAACCTCTAAATCTAGACTTGCAGCTAATCCTAGAACCACACGAATATAAGACATCTTCACAACAGGGGAGAAAATTTCATCAAAGTCAACTCCCTTCTTCTGGCCAAAACCTTTAACAACTAACCTCGCCTTGTACCTAGGCGCAGAGGTATGGTTATCTTGCTTTGTTCTGAATATCCATTTGTTAGATAAGCTCTCTTACCTTTCGGCAATTTCATTAACTCATATGTGCCATTCTCATGGAGTGACTTCATCTCATCTTCAATGGCTTCGATCCACTAATCTTTTTGAGTATCTTACATGGATTCATCATAATTCTCAGGTTTTCCCATATCTGTCAAAAGTACATACTCATCAAGAGGATAGCGCATGGATTTTTGCTTATTCCTTGTAGATCTTCTAAGAGAGGCTTCAGGAGCATTCGAAGTAGTTACGTGAGCAGGAATTGGTTACTTATCAGCCACAACTTCATCAACTGAATCATCCATAACATCTACACCATGATGATCATTTTGATCTTGATCACTATCTCTATCATTGTCTTGGGTTCCTTCATGTGCAATAGGTGCCTTAGCAATAGAAACTGGATCACTATCAACTAAGCTCTCATTACTCTGAGAATCTATCTTCTCAGCTTTGTCAATATCTTTAATACTCTGGTCTTCAAATAATATTGCATCACGACTTCTAATAAGTTTATTGTCAACTGGATCGTAAAAACGATACACAAATTCATCTTGACCATAACCGATAAAGATGCACTGCTTAGTTTTGACATCCAGTTTCAATCTCTCATCTTTAGGAACATGCACACAAGCTTTACACCCAAAAACTCTCAGGTGATCATAAGAAACATCTTTGGCAAACCAAACTATGTTTGGGGCATCACCATCCAAAGCAACAACAGGAGACAAATTGATAACATATGCAACAGTGTTAAGTGCTTCCGCCTAAAATGTATTTGGAAGTTTATCTTCTGAAAGCAATTATCTAACTCTCTCAACTAGAGTTCTATTCATCCTCTCTGGCAAACCATTTAATTGAGGCATCTTAGGTGGAGTTTTCTGATGACGAATTCCTTGTTCCTTGCAATAGTTATCAAAGGGGCCACAATATTCACCACCATTGTCAGTGTGAATACATTTTAATTTCTTCCCCGTCTGTCTCTCAGCTAAGGCCTGCAATTCCTTAAACATGCTAAGTGCTTGATCTTTAGATTTCAAAGGATACACCCAGAGCTTACGAGAATGATCATCAATAAAGGTCACAAAGCAAAGTGCACCGCCTTTTGACTTTACTTTAAAAGGACCAAACAAATCAGAGTGTACTAGCTCCAATAAATCGGGCTTTCTTGAGGGAGGATGGCTATGAAAGGAAACCTTTTTTTGTTTTCCAGCTAAACAATGGATACACCTTTTCAGCTTTGGTTGTTTCTCTCCAAAAAGCAAACTTTTCTTAGCCAAATACGTAATACCCCTCTCGCTCATATGACTTAATCTTCCGTGCCAAAAATTATGATAAGTATTACTTTCCACCAGATTAATTGAGTCACTAAGAATAGAGCCCTATGTCATATATATATAAATGATTGTACTTGACTCATCGAGCTACTACTAACGATCCCTTAGTGAGCTTCCATTGGCCATTAAAGAGGGCATTATGGTAACCTTCATCGTCTAATCTTCCCGCAGAGATAAAACTAAAAGGAAAGTCTGGAGCATGCTTGACATCTTGAAGAACTAACTTTAAACCATTATCAGTTTTCAAACAAACTGTACCAACACCCCAAACACCTTAACTTCACTGGCATTGCCCATCTTTAACACTCCAGAATCAACAGGAGTATAAGATGAGAAAAAGTCTTTTCTTGGTGTGACATGCAAGGTAGCTCCAGAATCTACTATCTAGCTTGTTTCATAGGATACCAAATTGATGACGTTTTCATCATAAGCGAAAAGAAGATCATCTCAAACAATAGCAGTAACATTGTTCTCGTTATTTTCAACTTTCTTTCCTTTCTCTAATGTCTTGAACCAACTTGCGGCAAAACCTTTTGATGTGTCCTTTCTTGGTACAGTGGTTGCATGTAATATTATATTATTTGGACCTTGACTTACTACTTTGACCTCTATTCCTTGAGCCTCTTGTTCTATCTCTCCCCCGATCTTCTGTAACCAAGATATTTGGTTGTGAGGACGAACCCTGAGATTTTCTCCTTACTTCACTGTTCAACACACCACTCATGGCATATTCCATGGTCACCTTACCTCTAGGAGCTAAATTTGTCAAAGAAACATGGAGAGTTCCCCAAGAATTTGACAGAGTATTAAGAAGCCAAAGTGTCACGACCCTAAACCTAGACCCGGTCGTGATGGCGCCTCTCATGAAGACAAGGCCAGCCGACACACTCCCAAACTCATTTAAGCAATTAAAATAATATAAATTAAGTCTTTAACATAATAATAAACCCAAAATAAGGTGAAACAATACAATTACTGAATAGACATAGCCCGATATCGGGGTGTCACCAGTCGTGAGCATCTATCATAAAAACTAAGAGTCTGAAAGAGTCTACACAACTGTTACATAGCTAAAACAGGAGAAAATAAGATAGATGGAGAATCCCTGGGCTGCGAACGCTAAGTATCTACCTAGTGAATCTCCGAAAGTCTGCTGGAAGCTCTCAACCCACGCAAGCAGGACCTGAAGCGCTTGAATCTGCACACATGGTGCAGAGAGTAAAGTGAGTACTCCAACTTAGTGAGTAATAATAATAAATGCAGACTGAGCAATAAGAAATCACGTAAAGGCACATCAACATGCTATAAAGAAATAGTAAAATGGCCAGTGAAAACATGTGAAGTCACTTTAGTTCAGTTTAAGCTTCTTTAATATGCCTTTTAACAGTTAAGCAAGTAAATGACATACAACTAGAACAGATAAACACATAAAGAACCGTCCCTCGGGCACAATACCAACAAAATTAGCCCCTCGGGTAACACATGGAACAATACCAGCCCCTCGGGCTATATCTCATATCACAATGGGTACCCACGCTCACTAGGGGTGTGCAGACTAGGAGGGGACCCATACAGCCCAAGCGCAATATCAAGACGTCTCGTGGCATAATCACATAGACTCTCGGCCTCATATCAATAAGCCACCTCGTGGCGTACAATCTCAGGCCCTCAGCCTCATAATCATAAATCAGTGTATCCTCACAACACAGGCCCTCGGCCTTACTCAGTCAGAATCTCATAAGCCGCCCGAGCAACAGTAAAACATAATGCTCAGCCCAAATTATTATTTAAATATTATTTAATATATTAAAATAGAGTAAACAAGGCTGAGTTATGAAAATAGTAGAAATATAGCATGACTGAGTACAAGTATAAAGTCAAAACAGTGAGGAAATATGAGTAAAAATCCCCTAAGGGTCCAAATAGTTGGCACGATGCCCAAATATGGCATTCCGCTAAAAACATGATGATAGAAAACATTTTTCAATCAAATATGCGGTCAAACAACCACTCGGGACAGACTAAGTCATAATCCCCAACGGTGCATGACCCCGCGCTTGTCATCTAGCATGTGCGTCACCTCAATATAGCAAAACGATGTGTAATCTGGGGTTTCATACCCTTAGGACAACATTTAAAATCATTAATCACGTCAATCCGGTCTAAACTCTAGCCCGCGGCACCTTTGCCCTTCGAATCGTCCTCCTCTCGCGTCGAATCTATCCAAAATCAGAATCACGACGTCAAAATATGCTAAGGGAATGAAGCCCATGCGAAAATAATCAATTTACAACATAAATCCCGAAATTTACAAAACCCAAACCCCGGGCCCATATCTCGAAATTTGATAAAATTCACATCAATAGATTCCTTATCTCTCTACGAGTTCATACATATCAAAAGTCCCAAAATCCGACCACAAATGGCCCCTCAAATCCTCAAGTCTAGGTCTCCAATACCAAGCCCTAGTTTTCTCAAATTTTAACCCTTAATTTTCACTAATACCATGATTAACCAATGGAAAAATGATCATAAACTCAAGTAATGAAGCCTAGGGAACTTACCCAACTGTTTCTCTTCGATTTGCCCTTGAATTCACTGCCCTAGCTCATTTCCCGTCTTAAAAAATAGAGAACTTAGCCAAAAATTCGCGAAGGAAACATTATATACTTATGGCCAAGGGATTTCGCATCTGCGACCCTTTTACCGCTTCTGCGCTCTAGACCACCGCATATGTGTTCCTCATTTAAGTCCACAACTCTCGCATCTGCGATACACCACCCGAACCTGCGCCATCGCAGGTGCGGTTCCTTAACTGCTTCTGCGTTTCCTGCCTCCCTTACCTTTTTCCACTTCTGCGACTCCCAAACTCGCTTCTGCGAGACCGCACCTGCGGTCACCTAGCCGCAGATGCGGTAATAACAGTAATGGAACATCTTCAGCTGCCAAAACCAACCTTCTAAGTTTTTGCCAACCATCCGAAATCACCCCGAGGCCCTTGGGACCTCAACCAAAAGCACCAACAAGTATCATACCGCAAACTTATACCAATATTCAAAACACCTCAAACAACATCGAATCGACCAAAACACATCGGATTCAAGCCTAAGTATCCAAAATCTTCCGAATTCCGCTTTTGATCAAAAAGTCTACCAAACAACGTCCGAATGACCTAAAATTTTGCACACACATCCCAAATGACACAACAGAACTTTTGCAACTCCCGGAATTTCATTCCGACCCCTATATCAAAATCTCACCTATCAACCGAAAAATGCCAAAATTCTATTTTCGCCAATTCAAGCCTAAATCTACTGCGGACCTCCAAAAGACATTCTGATCACGCTCCTAAGTCCCAAATCACCTCCCGAAGCTATCCAAGCCATCAAAACTCACATCCGAGCCCTCTAACATATAATTCAACATGCGGTTGACTTTTTCAACTTAAGCTTCCTCAAAAGAGACTAAGTGTCTCAAATCTTACCAAAGCCTTTCTGAATCTGAGCCAGCCAACTTGGTCACACATAGAACTGATAAACAAAGAAATAAAAAGAATAAATGGGGGAAACGGAGCGGTAACTTATGAGAAGACTGGCCGAGTCGTCACATCCCCCCTCTTAAACAAACATTCGTCCTCGAACGAGTCAAGAAACATACCTAACGCCTTAAACAGGTGAGGATATCTGCTCCGCATCTCCCTTTCTGTCTCTCAGGTAGCCTCCTCCATGGGCCGACCTCTCCACTACACTTTCACTGAAGTTATATCCTTTGATCTCAACTTTCGAACTTGATGCTCCAAAATAGCTGCTGGTTCCACATCATAAGTCAAATCACCATCTAACTGCACCGAGCTGAAATCCAGAACATGAGACGGGTCCCTAATATACTTCCGAGCATAAAAATGTGAAATATCGAATGCACACTCAACAAGATGGGTGGCAAAGCAAGCTCATAAGCCACCTCCTCAATCCTCTGAAGCACCTCAAAAGGCCCAATTAACCGAGGACTCAATTTACCCTTCTTCTCAAATCATAACACCCTTCATGGGTGAAACCTTCAACAGAACCTTCTCGCCAACCATGTAGGACACATCCTGAACCTTCCTGTCAACATAACTTTTTTTGTCTTGATTGCGTTGTACGAAGCCTCTCCTGAATTACCTTCACCTTTTCTAAAGCATCTTGCACCAAGTATGTCCCCAATAGCCTAGCCTCACTCGGATCGAACCAACCAACTGGAGATCTACATCGCCTCCCTTACAAAGCCTCATATGGAGTCATCTGAATACTCGACTTATAGTTGTTGTTGTAAGCAAACTCTACAAGCATTAAAAACTGATCCCATGACCCTCCAAAATCAAATACATAAGCATGAAACATGTCCTCCAATATCTGAATAGTGCGCTCGGACTGCCCGTCCGTCTAAGGGTGAAAAGATGTGCTAAACTCAACCTGAGTACCCAACTCTCGCTGCACAGACCTCCAAAACTGCGAAGTAAACTGAGTGCCCCTATCTGAAATGATGGAAACCGGGACACCATGCAAACGAACAATATCCCAAATATAGATCTATGCCAACTGCTTTGAAGAATAGGTAGTACACACAGGAATGAAGTGCGCGGACTTGGTCAGCCGATCCACAATCACCCAAATAACATCGAACTTCTTCAACGTCCGTAGGAGCCCAACTACAAATTCCATGGTGATCCGCTCCCACTTCCACTCTGGAATATCCATCCGCTGAAGCAAGCCACCCGGTCTCTAATGTTCATATTTTACCTGCTGACAATTGAGACACCGAGCTACAAATCCCACAATGTCTTTCTTTATCCTTCTCCACCAATAATGCTATCTCAGATCCTGATACATCTTCGCGGGACCAGGGTAAAATGGAATGCCGCGAGCTATGGGCCTCCTCTAGAATCAACTCCCAAAGCCCATCCATATTGGGCACACAAATTCGGACCTGCATCCTCAACACCCCATCATCACCAATAGTCACATCTCTGGCATCATCGTGCTGAACTCTATCTTTAAGGACAAGTAAATGAGGATCATCATACTGACGCTCTCTGATGCGATCATATAAAGAAGACTGAGAAATCACACAAGCCAATACCCGACTGCGCTCCGAAATATCCAGCCTCACAAACCGATTGGCTAAGGCTTGAACATCAACCGCAAGGGGTCTCTCCCCAACTAGAATATATGCCAAACTCCCTATACTTACCGCCTTTCGACTCAAAGCATCGGCCACCATATTGGCCTTCCCCGGATGGTATAATATAGTAATATCATAATCCTTTAGCAACTCCAACTATCTTCGCTGTCTCAAATTGAGATCCTTCTACTTGAATAAATGTTGGAGGCTACGATTATCAGTAAACACCTCACAAGACACACCATACAAGTAATGCCTCCAAATCTTCAACGCATGAACAATGGCAGCCAACTCCAAATCATGAACAGGGTAATTCTTCTCATTGGGCTTCAACTGGCGAGAAGAATAAACAATAACTCTACCCTCATGCATAAACAAACACCCAATGTAAACTCTCGAAGCATCACAATACACGGTATATGAATCTGAAGCTGATGGCAATACTATCACTAGAGTTGTGGTCAAGGCTGTCTTGAGCTTCTGAAAGCACTCCTCACACTCATCCGACCATAAAAATGAAGCACCCTTCTGAGTCAACTTGGTCAAGGGAGATGCGATAGATGAGAATCCCTAAACAAACCGGCGATAATAACCCGCCAGACCAAGAAAGCTGGGAATCTTTGTGGTTGAGGACGATCTGGGCCAACTCTGAACTGCCTTTATCTTTTTTAGATCAACCTGAATACCCTCACTGGACACCACATGCCCCATGAAAGCCACTAAACCGAGCCAAAACTCACACGTGGAGAACTTTGCATAAAGCTTATCCTCCCTCAATCTCTACAACACAACTCTTAAATGCTCTGCATGCTCCTCATGGATACGCAAATACATAAGAATATCATCAATGAAGACCATGAAAAATGAGTCGAGATAAGGCCGGAACACGCTGTTCATCTAATGCATGAACACTGCTGGGGCATTGATCAGCCCAAAAGACATCACCAAGAACTCATAATGACCATATCGGGTCCTGAAAGTTGTCTTAAGAATATCCGAGTCCCTGATATTCAACTGGTGATAACCTGAACGGAGATCAATCTTGGAGAACACTCTCGCTCCTTGAAGATGGTCCAATAAATCATCAATTTGAGGCAAATGATACTTGTTCTTAACTGTTACCTTGTTCAACTGCCTATAATCAATACATATCCTCATCGTGCCATCCTTCTTCTTTACAAATAGAACCGGCGCACCCCAAGGCGACACACTAGGCCGAATGAAACCCTTATCAAGGAGTTCCTAAAGCTGCTCCTTTAACTTCTTTAACTCCGTTGGCGCCATACGATATGACAGAATATAAATGGGATGAGTGCCCGACACTAGGTCCATACCAAAATCAATATCCCTGTCTGGTGGCATGCCCGGTAGGTCTGCAGGAAACACATCGAGAAATTCCCTCACAATGGGAACAAAATCAATATTGGGAGTCTCTATACTGACATCCCTCACAAATGCTAAGTATGAAAGACAACCCTTCCCCATCATACGCTGGTCCTTCAAGAAAGAAATCTCCCTACTGGGAACATAATTAGTCAAACCTCGCCACTCAATTCGTGGCACACCCGGCATAGCAAAGTCACTGCCTTAGCATAACAATCCAAAATAGCACGATACGGAGATAGCCAATCCATGCCTAAAATAATATCTAAGTCTACCATACATAATAACAAAAGATCCACTCGGGTCTCCAAACCCCCAATATTCACCACACACGACCGGTACACACGGTCTACAACAACAATATTGCCCACCAGAGTAGATATATGAATAGGTGAAATAAGAGACTCACGGGGCATATCCAAATAATGAGCAAAGTATGATGACACATAAGAAAAGGTGGATTCAGGATCAATTAATACAGAGGCATCTCAGTGGCAGGCTGAGACAATACCTGTAATAACTATTTCGGCAGCAATATCATCGGGTCTAGCTGGAAGTACATAGAAACGGGCATGACCACCACCTGATCGACCTCCCCCTCTAGGGTGACCCTAGCTGACTGACCTTCGCCCCTAGCTGGGTGGGTGGGTAGTGGTGAAGTAACTGGCGCTGAAGCCAATGACTGACTCCTCTACTGAGATGAACCCGCAAGACGACGAGGAAACTGCCTCCACATATGACCCATCTCTCCACACTCATAGCAACTACCGAGTTCTGGAGACGGTGACTTAAGGGAACCCCTAGCACCAGAATGACTAGCAGATGCACCTGGCATAGAAGAACCCTAAACTGATGGAGCACGGGATGAACTCTGAGTTAGAAGGGAACAAAGTGATGACTGGCCCTGATGAGAACTATGATAACCATGAATCGATGATGCCCCACGATAACCTGGGCGAGCTGGATGAGCATGCCTGAATGGACGGCCTCTACCGTGCTGAAACTGACCTATCGAAGGAGCACCATCATAACTACCCGATCCTCGAGGCCTCTTGGCCTCCCTCTCATATCGCTCCTGGCGACGAACTGACTCAATCTCATGAGCAATTTCAACAACCTCCTATAAAGTAGCACCATACACCCTCTCCCTGGTCATGAGAATAAGAAGTTGATATGTGAGATCATCAACAAACCTCATACTCCTCTATCTCTCTGTCGGAACCAACCAAATAGCATCACGAGCTGACTCAGAGAACCTTATCTCATAATGCGTCACGGATATCTCGCGCAGCTCCGCTCTACGAGACTACAGCACATACTTCCCCAAAAAGAGAATAGAGAACTGCTGCCAGGTAAAGTGTGCTACACTAACTGTCCTACGCCTATCAAATGCCTCCCACCAAGTGAAAACAACTCCAGAAAATTGAAAAGTAGTGAAAGCGACCCCTAGTCTCCAGAATACCTGTTGTGCGAAGAATCCTCTGACACTTGTCCAAGAAACCCTAGGCATCCTCGCCCTCTGCACCAATAAAAGTCTGAGGCTGAAGTCTACCAAACCTCTCCAACCTGCGTTGCTCGTCCTCTGGCATGGCAGGAGCAACATAGTCCTGGGCAGCTACAACGGCTGGGTTGGATGCGCCCCCGGTGTCTGAAGTCCCTGCATGACCTGCTCAGGTGTGCGAGCGGCGGGAGTTTGATTACCTCCCCCGACCTGAGAAGTAGTTGCGGCCCGCCTGAGCTAGGCCAATGCATATTGATAGAATCTGAGCCAAGGCCTTCTGAAGACTCGGAATCACAATGGGCACAGCTAGTGCCTGAGCTGGTACTGCTGGAGCATCCACAACTGGGACCTGATCCTGAACTGGGGCGGCTGGTGGATTTGCAGGTGCTGCCCTAGCTACTGTGTAGGCCACACCCCTGCCCCTACCATGACCACGACCGCATCCTCGGCCTCTAGTGGCCACAGCTGGTGGTACTAGTGGTCGTCTATCATAACCGGTAGTGCATGTCCTCACCATCTGTGAGAGAATAGAATAACAAAAGTTTAGTACTTGGATCAAGAGATTCGCACAACAAGAATTTCAAGAATATGAAGTTTTTTCTAAAGGTTCTGCAGCCTCTCGAGGATAAATACAGACGTCTCCGTACCGATCCGCGAGACTCTACTAAACCTGCTCATGACTCATGAGACCTATGTAACCTAGGCTCTGATACCAACTTGTCATGACCCAAAACTCAAACCCGGTCGTGATGGCGTCTCTCGTGAAGACAAGGTCAGCCTACACACTCCCAAACTCATTTTAAGCAGGTAAAATAATACAAATCAAGTCTTTAACATAATAATAAACCCAAAACAAGGTAAAACAGTACAATTGCAGAATAGACATAGCCGACATCGGAGTGTCACCAGTCATGAGCATCTATCATAAAAACTACAAGTCTGAAAAAGTCTACATAACTATTACATAGCTAAGCACCGAGCTGCGAACACTGAGCAGCTACCAAGTGAATCTCCGAAGTTTGCTGGAAGCTCTCAACCCTCGCAAGCAGGACCTGAAGCGCCTGAATCTACACATGGGGTGTAGGGAGTAAAGTGAGTAATACAACTCAGTGAGTAATAATAATAAATGAAGATTGAGCAATAAGAAATCACGTAAAGGCACATCAACATTCTATAAAGAAACAGTAAAATGGCCAGTAAAAGCAATGAAACAATGAAAATATGTGAAGTCACTTTAGTTCAGTTTAAGCTTCTTTAATATGCCTTTTAACAGTTAAGCAAGTAAATGACAGGCAGCTAGAACAGATAAACACATAAAGAACTGCCCCTCGGGCACAATACCAACAGAATAAGCCTCTCGGGCAATACATGGAACAATACCAGCCCCTCGGGCTACATCTCATATCACAATGGGTACCCGGCGCTCACTGGGGGTATGCAGACTCCTAGAGGGTACCCTTACGACCCAAGCGCAATATCAAGACATCTCGTGGCATAATCACATAGGCTCTCGGCATCATCAACAAGCAGCCTCGTGGTATACAACCTCAGGCGCTCGGCCTCATAATCATAAATCAGTGTGTCCTCACAATACAGGCCCTCGGCCTTACTCAGTCAGAATCTCATAAGTCACTCGGGCAACAGTAAAATATAATGCTCAGCCCAAATTATCATTTAATTTATTAAAACAGAGTAAACATGGCTGAGTTATCAAATAGTAGAAATATAGCATGACTAAGTACAAGTATAAAGTCAAAATAGTAAAAAATATCAATAAAAATCCCCTAAGGGTCCAAATAGGTTGCACGAGGCCCAAATATGGCATTCCGTCCAAAACATGATGATAGCAAACAATTTTCAAACAAATACGCGGTAAAACAGCCACTCGGGACGGACTAAATCATAATTCCCAACGGTGCACGACCCCACGCTCGTCATCTAGCGTGTGCGTCACCTCAATATAGCACAACAATGTGTAATCCGGGGTTTCATACCCTCAGGACAATATTTAAAATCATTACTCACCTCAATTCGGTTCAAACTCCAGCCCGCGATGCCTTTGCCCCTCGAATTGGCCTCCTCTCGCGTCGAATCTATCCAAAATCAGAATCATGACATCAAAATATGCTAAAGGAATGAAGCCCATGCGAAAATAATCAATTTACAACATAAATCCCGAAATTTACCAAAACTCGACCCCCGGGCCCACGTCTCGGAATTCGATAAAATTCACATCAATAGATTCCTTATCTCTCCGAGTTTATACATATCAAAAGTCCCAAAATCTGACCAAAAATGGCCCCTCAAATCCTCAAGTCTAAGTCTCCAATACCAAGCCCTAGTTTCCTCCATTTTTAACCCTTAATTTCCATTAACACCATGATTAACCAATGGAAAAATGATCATAAACTCAAGTAATGAAGCATAGGGAACTTACCTAACTATTTCTCTTCACTTTTCCCTTAAATTAAATGCCCTAGCTCGTTTCCCGTCTTTAAAAATTGAGAACTTAGCCAAAAATTTGCGAAGGAAACATTATATACTTCTGGCCCAGGGATTCCGCATCTGCGGCCCTTTTACCGCTTCTGCGGTCTAGACCACTGCATCTGCGGTCCTTACTTAAGTCCACAACTCTCTTATCTGTGATACACCACCCGCACCTGCGCCATGGTAGGTGTGGTTCCTTAACCGCTTCTGCGGTTCCTGCCTCCCTTGCCTTCTTTCGCTTCTGCGAATCCCAAACTCGCTTCTACGAGACAGCACCTGCGGACACCTAGCCCCAGGTGCGGTTATGAAAGCAATGGAACATCTTCAGCTGCCAAAACCAACCTCCAAACTTTCTACCAACCATCTAAAACCACCACGAGGCCCCCGGGAACTCAACCAAAAGCACCAACAAGTCCCATACCACTATCCAAACTTATACCAATCTTCAAAACACCTCAAATAGTATCAAATCGACCAAAACACATCGAATTCAAGCCTAAGTTTCCAAAATCTTCTGAATTCCACTTTTGATAAAAAAAAAGTCTACCAAACCACATCCGAATGACCTAAAACTTCGTACACACATCCCAAATGACACAACGAAACTTTTGCAAGTCCCAGAATTTCATTCCGACACCTATATCAAAATCTTACCTATCAACCGGAAAAGCCAAAATTTCAATTTCGCCAATTCAAGCCTAAATCTACTCCGGATCTTCAAAACACATTCCGATTACGCTCCTAAGTCCCAAATCACCTCCCGAAGCTATCCGAACCATCAGAACTCACATCCAAGCCCTCTAACATATAAATCAACATCTATTCAACTTAAGCTTCCTCAAAAGGGACTAAGAGTCTCAAACCTTACCAAAGCCTTTCCGAACCCGGTCACACATATAACCGATTAACTCATGAGATGACTGGCCGGGTCGTCATACAAAGTCCTTGTATCTCATCATCAAAATTAACTCCCTTTCCAGACAACTAATCAAGGACGCCCTGAAAACCATTTATATGATCAAGGATAGGGTTGCCTTCCTTGTATTTAAAGGTCATCGATTGCTTTAGCAAGAACAACTTGTTGTTCCCGATTTTTGAAGCATAAATGGTCTCTAGTTTTTCCCACAATGATCTCACATGTGACTCGTCGACAATATGGTTGCGAACATTATCTTCAACCCATTATCATATATATATATCTACATACTTGTTGGTTCTTGATATCTCAATCTTTATCAGATATACTCTCGGATTTCTGAGCTAAAAAAAATGGGTAGATGCATCTTCTTCACGAACAACAAGTCTTTCATCTTGATTCTCCAAACGTTATAATTTCTCCCATTTAAACATACCATCTTGCTCATATTCGCCTCCATTCCGTAACAACCTAGATAAATAACCAAGGCTCTGATACCACTATTATGTCGAGGAAGAGGCAAACCCAAAAATAAAGAAGATAAAGAACACCAAATTTTAACGCGGAAAACCCTTCAAATCGAAGTTAAAAACCACGGGATGACAAAAATCCAAAAAGCTCCACTATAGTAATAAAAGGGTTACAAAAGTTCTCCAAATCGGCTACACAACAAGTGACAAACACGGAGCAATAATAGCAATAACTAATCAATTGAGAAAAGAGGAGAATTCACAAAACAAAGCTGCTGTTCGAGGCTCGAAATCAGATGCTACGGGCCTCTAAATCCGATCTCCACCGTTCACATCAAGATGTTACGAACACTTAGTAATTTCAGCCTAATCTAACGGTTGACAAATCGGTAAACTTGATTTGAAGTTGGCTGGTCGGAATAAAAAATCTACATCAAAACAAATACTTTTCTTCTCTCTCTCTCTTCTCTCTTTGATGAAAGCTCTCTCAAAAATCACTCTTATGTGCTTAAGTCTTTCAAAGACTTGTATCAATGAGCATAGAACGATTCTACAAACTTATCCTATTTATAGATCATGAGTGGTGCTTTCCCTTAAAACCAAAACCAACTCTAAATAGGAACAAAAACCGAATCCAATTGCGAATAGGAATGGAAACCAAAAGAGAATAAGATTAGGCCATTGGACCTTTGGCTGGACAACATGGGTGTGCCCAACAAATCGACACAACAAGTGGTATCAGAGCGAGGTTCAAGACATGTTCATCTTGGTGGGTTTAGTTCTAGCCGCAACATATTTGATGATAATCATTATTTTTGTCTGAGTAATTTGACTGGAGTGCTATGTACGTTGAGACAAACTTTGTGGTGGAGATACGAAGGTGGGTCAAGTTTATTTTATCAAAAAATTCAGGCCAAAGGGGAGAATTGTTAGGTGTTTGTCCAGATTTTCTTACCATAATTGGTTTTCCTATTTCATGAAGGAAAAGACAACATATTTACCATAATTGGGTTTTTCTTTTCCGAGAAGGAAAATATAATTCTTCCATATTTGGCTAGTCCCTTTTCTCGTAGGAAAATGTTTGGAGATCTATAAATTTAAGATCCGTTCTTCTCATTCAGTAGCATCCAGAATGTAGCCATATGGAGTTTTATGGGATAAGTGTTAGTATGTCACTTGTGTTTGCATCTTCGTGATGTTGTTCTCTCGATATTTTTTACTCTCTTTTATATAGTGGATTGCCCATCTCCGCCCGTGGACATAAGTAAGTTGACTGAACCACGTTAAATGTTTGTGTCTCTTTTGGTAGATTTCTCTTTTGTTGTTGGATTTATCATCGTTCAAGGTTTGCTTTGCTAGTTTCCGTATGACACCTATTTTATTTTCGGTCCTAACAGTCACCATAGGTAAACTTAAATATCACTTTGAAGGGTTAGCTTTAAGGCAACATAAATTGAATGAAGATGGATAGGCAGACTCCAAATTAGGTCTTAAAAAGATGCATTAATTGAATGAAGATGGATTGCCAAACCAAAGTCTATCTACATTTAGGTAGTGTAAACATTATGAAAGTTTGGCAATTGGGGGTTCGGGGGAGGGGGACAAAGGAAAACGTGCAAAATTTTCTCAAATAGTGTTTGGTCAATTATTGGAGGCCAACAAGATAGTCATACCAAACCAATTATACAATATCACAGATCATAACAAACCATTATAACAAAAATCGTAAAAAAATTCAGGCAGGCATGTTTTGACCTTACCCCACTTGTAATTGTGGCTTGATTATTTCCATTACCATCTTTAGTTTTAGTTTTTGTATATGCTTTTATTTATTTATATGTATATAATATAATATATATTTAACTATATTTCACTGGATAATCTATTCATATCTTAGAAATTATTTAAAGAATTTTGTTAGTACTGGAACCTGTTCTCCTATGATTTTCATGCATTTCATTTACCACTAGGTCAACCGTCGAATGCTAGTATATGCTATATTTATTTTATTAGTTTTTTTTCCTTTACTTCTATAATTTTCTTATCTATGATAGAAACTACAATTTTAGCTCTTCTTTTAAAGGGAATGAATTATTTCCAAATACCTTCAAAATCTTGGAAAAGAAATCATGTATTGCTTTTTATCAAAAAACAATAGAACCATACAAGAAATACTAAAAAGCAAAAATACAAATGGAAAAACAAAGTAATTTGCCTTAGGACAATATACAAAATCAATTAAAGTTGATGAATCAAATAGTACATATAAGATACTGAACAAACATCCTTTAGTCTTAATTACAACAAATGTCTCAATAATAGTAAATCAGATCTAGTTAGATAATATTGGCTTCAATCAAAGCTTGTAACCAAGAACAAAAAAACTTGAAAAATACTTTGTCAATTACGCAGCCTAGCGCACTAAGCTCCTGCTATGTGCGGAGTCCGAGGAAGGGCCAGACCACAAGGGTTTATCGTACGCAGCTTACCTATATTTCTACAAGAAACTGTTTCCATGGCTCAAACCAGTGACCTCCTGATCATAGCAGCAACTTCACCGGTTACGCCAAGGCTCCCCGTCTACCAATAGTATTACCAAAATAACTAAAAGAACTGCTCAGTTTTCACTGGAACAAATTTACCACCTAATCCAAGCCATGCCTTATTCTCCTCAGTCTTATATTCAGCAACCTTTTTGTTGCAAATCTGATATGGTGCAGTTGAAGTAATTCTATCTTTTCTTTTCTCCAAAAATCTTGTAAGTGAATTTCGTCTCGCAATCGGTAAATCAGCAACACTGGATTGTGATATTGGCACGTGAGTTCGCGTACGAAATTCTTGAGTCAAATTGGTAGTAACAAATTCAGCTGATTTCTGATTATTTACCATAGGATAAGAAAATATGTTACTAGCCAAATTCTGTTTGTTGTTGTTTTTCTTGGTAGCCAATTTCATGATTTCATTTGCCTTAGCTGCTGGAAAATCATCAAATACAATAACTTGACCACCATAAAATATTGTCATTTGTGCCCTTTCTGGTTCAGATTTTGTAGTAGAAATAACTTCTTGAGGGAAAAGATTCATTGGTTTTTGAGAATTTTTCTCAGCTGAATCACCTGATTTTTCAATCATTGGCAACAAATTCATAGTAGTTGTAGTTGTAGTTGTTTGGTTTCCTGTTTCAACAAATTAGAGAAAAATACATCAGAAAAAACTCCTCCAACTTCCAAAAAATTTAAAAAGCTGAAATCTTTAAACCAGAATAACTGTTTTCTTTTTAGTCTATCTAGAAAGAATCGCACATTTCTATATTTAGAAATGATTTAACTCTAAATTAAGAAGCCCCTTTAATTTGAATAATATATTTGTGTTAAAAAAATTCATCAAGAATATACAAATATTAAATTTAGAATCAAGTTAATAGCTCTTGAAATTGTCGTTCTAAAATTGAGAATCCATAAAATTGGAATTCGGACTCTCTCAATACATTCACAAATTTTCAAATTTATTTAATTTTTTTTTAAACTTCGTGCTTCAACACTGACACACAAATTAAGGAGGAGGTAATACCGGCTAACATGGGCGGATCTGTTCAGCATAACCCTTTTAACTTTGACTCAAACTTTGTATTTTATTAAAAAATCCATTTAATATGTATAAATAATTTATCCAAAACCCAATAGCTGTCTTTTTTATAATCAAGAATCCACAAGCTTAAAATCTTAAGCTCAATATAATTTTTTTAAGTTTTTCTCAAACTTGTTCAGTTAAACACCCACACAAATTAAGGAGGAGGGAATACTAGCTAACATGGGCGGATCTAGTGTATACGATAACCTAGTAGCTTTGGCTCAGACTTCGTATTTCGATATATAAATAATTTATAGAGAACCCACTAAGCCGTCTTTTCTATAATCAAGAACTCATAAGTTTAAAATTCTAGCTCGGCTAATACCCTAACTAGCAAATGATAACAGAAAAAAGCTATTGATTTAAAGTTCATTTTTTAAGGAAAGGATAAAGAGTAAATGGATATAAAGAACATACCAGTTGGTTCAAAACTGCGGTAAATACCAAGATTATTAAGATCTCCAAAAGAACCTTTTTTCTTCAAGAATTGACTCAAAAGATTACAAGTCTGAGAAAACTGAGACTTCTGGCCGGTGACTTTGCCGGAATCTACAATCTCCGATGACCCCATTTTGTTTTCCGGTAGCAAAAAACTAAATAGCAAGAATCTGTAATAAGGTTAAGAAAGATATTTGTAAGTTGAAATAAATTTGGAACTATTTGATGAAGAATCTGTTTTGAGTACAATGTGTATATATATCAAAAAAAAGATATAGGG
>MU749549.1:167180-190837 GCA_026770625.1 Nicotiana glauca | reverse complement strand
AGGGAGGGGGTAGGGGGTTGAGTTGTGGGGTGGGTGGGTAAGAGAGGGGGGTGGGTGGCTATACCTATTTGTTGTAAGAATTAATGCATGAACGAGGAACACGTGGGTTTTTTAGTATATATACATTAATGTAGTAGTAAAACTTTGTTTGTTTGTTTGGTTCAAATTGATTTGAAAAGGGAAATGAAATTATTAAAGTATGGACAAAGTAAAAACAAAAGTAATCCATAATTCAAACACGTTTTCTTTTACGTCTCAAAAAAAGATACAACTGTGCATATTGCGCGTTGCTCGGTCACTAACAAATTGCCTTCTGTTTTGTTTATATTTACGATGTCTGCCCTCCTTCTCATTTTGTTTAGTTTTCCTCCTTTTTTTTGGATTTTTATATTTGTTCTTGCCAAAAAAAAAAAAAAAAAAAAGGGTCTTTACTCTGTCGTTTGGTTTTAATTTGGATAACAGTTGTTTATGTAAGTATTTGTTTGAATTTATTTTTGAGAAATTAATTTTTTGCTAATAGTTTATTGTGATTTAGTGAGCGTTTGGACATAAGAATTTTGAAATTTTGAAAAAAAGTTTTAAAAAAAATCAAATGAAAATGATATTTTCAAATTAGAGTTGTATTTGAATATGAATACAATTTAGATCTGTTTTTGAATTTTTATGAGTGATTTGAAGTGCAAATTTTGAAAAATAGTTTTTGAAATTTTTAAAATTTTCAGAAATTTTTGAAATTCAACTTGAAGAAAAGTTTGAAATTTTTATGGCCAAACATTGAACTATTCACTTTTTTTGAAACAGTCTAGTGCACCAAGCTTCCGTTACGCAAGGTGTCTGGGGAAGGGCTGAACCATAAGAGGCTAGTGTACGTAACCTTATACTACATTTCTACCAGAGGCTGTTTCCACGGCTCGAACCAGTGAACTCCTGATCACATGTCAACAACTTTAATTTACCAATTAAACCAAAGCTCCTCTTCAAAATATATAATTTTTTCTTTCAAACTAAAATTAATATTAAGTACCAAACTGAATTAGTGCCAAACTAATGGGGCTTTAATGTAAGTACTCAAATTTATCATCGTTAAAAATGTTAAATTTTGGACGCAACTATCTGCTTCAGTATCAAACTTGTCAAAAAATAATAAATACTTATCTGTATCGGGTGTTTATACCTACTCAATAAATATATGAAGCATATATTTACATATGATTGTCACTAAATTATAATTACTTAATATATATATTTATCATTAATTTATCACTTAACCATAATAAATTAAAGTAATTTAGTGTAAACACACGATATAAGTAAGTTTTTTACCATCAAAATGTGATTTTTTAGTTTAGCTTCATAAAACTTTATGGAACCAAATCTATCTTTACAACTATTGATATTTAAATTGAGTTTCTTTTTCTTTTGTCCATATACTCAATTCTTCCCACATATTATTATTAGCATTTAAAAAAAAAAAGAAATTAATTCTATTCAATTCTTCTACATATTATTATTAGCAATATCAAAAAGAAGAAATTAATGCTAGTATTATTAGCATTACCAACAAGTGAAACAAACAAATATAGAAGAAACAATAAACAAAACAAACAATAAACATGTTAAGCTCACGTAATTATAGACTTAAATTCATAATCATTGCATCTTAGATGTCATCGTTTTCATCTTACATTAAGACCTCATAATTACTTTAAGCAGACACGTTTAAAATTATTACTTACTTTACAAGAGACAATTTATATATTTGTCTCATGTATCAAAGTACCATGGCCTATTGATTAGTGAAGGGAGTGCAAATTTTGAAGACCAGACTTTAAATTCGAACATAAACAAAAAAAAAGTATATGATTTCTTTCTATTTTCTTAATTTTTAAACAAATCCTATGGACAATATTAGTTATTATCTGTACTGATAGGAAGTGGTGGATATTTGGCAAACTAATTGTCTGCACACATTGGCTCGAATGCTATCGTTATAAAAAAAAGGTTTATATTTTTTACTTATATCATTGTCATAAAAATAAGTAAATGGTAGTAGAGAGTATTCTACTAAGTTTATTAATAGGAGGATGTACAGGTCGAGAATTAAGGCATAAGGGTAGTTGGTAGTCGAGTATTCTTCGTATCTATACGAGTAGCAGTAGCATAGCACATATTCTCATATTTTTGTATTTTTAAATTATTATTATTATATGTTGTTTTTTTCTCCGATCATCTTATTATTATGTTGTTACTATTTTTTTATTATTATTGTGCTTATGTTTTCCTATCGTTCTTCTTTTCATTATTGTTGTGACTTCTGTATACGGTCGAGATCATATGCCTTCATTCACTAGGCTCAAGAGGTCGTCCAAAGCCCGAGTTCAGGTGAGATCGAGTTCGAGCTCGACAGATTAGACCCGAGCCCGATGACGGAGTGCAATTCCCGAAGATAGGAGTGCGAGGTATACCGAAGTCAAGTATGCTTGACCCCGAAATAGTATTGTTATGGATTTGTAACAGAATGATCTAGATTTCAGTCACGTCCCTAAGATCATGGTGCAAAACCAGGAATAGGATTGTACAATTACATACTAGGTGGTTAGACAGCTGTACCAAGAATATTCCATACTATAAATAGTAATATACCTTCTTTTTTTTTTCTTAAAACCCCTCTTTAGGGTTCCCCTTTTATATAAAGGGGACCACAATCATTTGTAAGATCATCTAATCATTGAATAAAGAATATACTCTCTACTTTTTTCGCCTACTGTTCATCAGAATTGTCCTTTAGCTCTATTGCTCTTACTTTGCTTTCTTGCTTTATTGTTCTTATTATTCTATGCCCACCTCGAGGTCACTAAGCTCGAGGTCACTATTGCTGAGTAACATTAGTTTGATTCACTTGTTTTTCTCATTTCTACTTCATCATTTTTTATTACTAATTGGTATTGAATTAAATCACATATCTTTAAAACCACAAATCAAATTTAATTGTTACTCGTATTTTTGAGGTAAACAGTTTGGCGCCCACCGTGGGGCTAAAGTTAATAGTGATTATTTCTTTACTGATTCTCATTACACATGTTGCTTTTACACTTTTTCTTGTCAAGAATTTTTTATTCTTAGGTTGAAACATGTCTAGCTCACAAAACACAATTGTTCATGACAACGAAGGTCTTGGAGAAAAAAGCAACGCAGGGGTCGGTGTACCACTGATAAACCCAAGGAAAGTGCCAAATGTAGAAACAATTGATGTTAGTTCGCACATTGCTTTGAATGCAGATCTAGGCGCGGACCCCGAGGGAAATATACGCAGGGAAGCCAGGTCTGATGGACAAAGAACGCAAGGAATGGGAGATGGGGGAATCAGCCTCCAAGCGATATTTGAGATATTGCAAGCTCAGCAAGTCGCCATCGCTCAACTTCAGAGTCAGAATAAGACTCTGAATATAGCCGGACTAGTAAACTCTCGACGTACTGAACCGGCGTTAAAAAGGCCAGATGAAAGCGGCTCGAGGACTGACCCTACAATTATGAGAATGCTCGAAGAGCTCACTAAGAGGATCAAGTCCAGAGAAAAGAAAATTAAAGACAATGACAAAAAGTTGGAAACTTATAACTCCCATGTTGACCAAATACCGGAAGCACCTCTAGTTTTGAAAGGTTTAGACGCCAAAATATTCATACAAAAACTATTCCCTCAGAGCGCAGCTCCGATGCGCATTCTTAAAAAATTTTGCATGCCCGATATACCCAAATATAATGGGATAACTGACCCTAACGAGCACATTACTTCATACACTTGCGGAATCAAAGGAAATGATTTGAATGACGATGAGATCGAACAGTCTTGTCAAAAAAATTTGGAGAAACGTTGTCGAAAGTAGATATGATTTGGTATCACAACTTAGCTCCTAACTCTATTGACTCGTTTTCTATGTTAGCAGATGCCTTCGTGAAAGCACGCACCGGAGCCATAAAGGTGGCCACGAGAAAATCAGACTTCTTCAAAATAAAACAAAGAAACGACGGGATGTTAAGGGAGTTCATGTCCAGGCTTCAGATGGAAAGAATGGATTTACCGTCGTTCTCCGATGACTGGGCAGTACAGGCCTTTATGAAGGGCTTGAACTAGCCGTGTTCGATTTCATCTCGACAGTTAAAACAAAACTTGATCAAATATCCAGCTGTGACATGGTCAGATGTGCACAATCGTTACCAGTGAAAATCAGGGTCGAGGACGACCAGTTGGGATCCCGTTCAGTTTCAGTTCAACCTAACAGATTCGTTGCTAAGCCCTCGAGGGGGACAAATCGAGAATAGAGATTCAACAAAGAATGGTATCAGCCGTACGTCGATCAGAGAAACAAAGGTCCAGGTCATAAAGCACTTCGGAGTAACGATCGAGGCCAAAGTTCTCGAGGACTCATGGATAAGAGCGGGTTCGATAAGCATATATACATTGCGAAGCTCCTCAATTATCAGAGTACAACTTCAGCACAGATGTGTCGGGGATTGTGTCAACTATTGGGAGAATCAAACACACCAAATGGCCCAGGCCTATACAGACCGATCCTTCTCAAATAAACCCGAACTTGATGTGCAAGTATCATGCACACATGGTCAAAGAATAGAAGATTGCAGACAACTAAGGGAGGAAGTGGCTCGGTTGTTCAACGAGGGCCACCTTCGAGAATTCTTAAGTGATTAGGCTAAGAATCACTTCAAGGAGAGAGATGCAAGGAAAATGAGCAAGAAGAACCACAACATGTAAACCACATGATCATTGACGGTGCCGACATCCCACAAAGGCCTGTGTTCAAGCGCACCAAGGTGTCGATCACAACCTGACGGATGCGATAAGAATCATTTTTTGGGCTAGAAAAACAGAATCGAAGCTATATGCCTGAGGACACCTTATCATTATGTGATGAGAAAGCAGAAGGTATATATTAGCCTCACAACGATGCCCTAGTAATCATTATCCTTTTAAATAAAATTCAAGTTAAATATGTTTTAGTGGATCCAGGTAGCTTAGCGAACATAATCAGATCAAGGGTCGTGGAACAACACGGCCTGCAAGATCAGATTATACCTGCATCCTGGGTCCTAAATGGCTTCAACATGGCAAGAGAAACAACAAAGGGAGAGATTATCTTGCTAGTAAACATAGTTGGGACCATACGAGATATAAATTTCCATGTCATCGAAGGTGACATGTGGTATAACGCACTCCTCGAGAGATAATGGATACACAACATGAGGGCAGTGCCTTCAACTCTTCACTAGATGATGAAGTTCCCAACAGAGTAATGAGTGAAAACAGTTTACGGAGAGCAACATGCTGTAAAGGATATATTTGCAGTCGAGGAAGTGGTATTGATACCAGATCCTTTGATCTTGGAGAAATCAAACACCAAAGGTAAACGGGCGGTTAAATAGCAATCATTCCCCCTAGTCTTTATGGAGTCGGAGCAATAGGTAATCGAAGATGAAGAAGAGGATTTCCTTACTCCTCAAACCTTCATCGTCCCCAAAAAGTCCGATGCAACCAAGTCAACTGTCGAGGAACTGGAGTAGGTCATACTTATCAAACTATTTCCCAAGAGAAATGTATACCTGGGAACGGGATTGACCCCCTAACTCAGGAAAAAACTCATTCAATTTCTTATTGATAATATGGATTTCTTTGCTTGGTCCCATTTAGCTATGCCAGAGATTCCATCGGAAATCACCACGCATCAGCTAAGCACTGATCCCAGGTTCAAACCGGCGAAGCAAAAAAGGAGGCCTCAAACTGAGGTAAAGCATGCTTTCATAAAGTACGAGGTAACCAAACTTCTTAAAATAGGATATATTCGGGAGTTTGAGTGACCCTAGTGGTTAGCCAACGTAGTTGTAGTTCCTAAAAAAGGAAACAAACTTAGAATGTGCGTAGATTATAAGGACTTGAACAAAGCATGTCCAAAAGATTCTTTCCCCTTGCCAAACATAGATCGTATGATCGATGCCACGGCTGGCCATTAGACCTTAAATTTTCTCGATGCCTACTCCGGTTACAATCAGAATCAGATGAACCTGGAGGACATGGAAAAGACTTCAGTTATTACTAAATATGGAACTTATTGTTACAACGTAATGCCCTTCGGGCTAAAAAATTCAGGAGCTACAACCAACGCCTAGTTAACAAAATGTTTGGAACAAATAGGTAAAACAATTGAAGTATATATTGAATATGTTGGTTAAGTCCCTACGTACAGAGAACCATTTAGTTCATCTGTAGGAAACATTTGCAATTTGAGGAAATACAACATGAAGCTTAACCTGGAGAAAAGTGCCTTCGGAGTCGGCTCGGGTAAGTTCCTCAGCTTCATGATGTCAAATTGGGGGATCAAAATCAACCCCGGTAAGACCGAGGCTATCGAGGATATCACTATCGTGGATAGTGTGAAGTCCGTGCAAAGGCTAACGGGCGAATAACTTCTTTGGGTCGATTCATTTCGAGGTCATCGGATTAGAGTCACCAATTCTTTTCCTTGCCCAAAAAGAAAAAGGATTTCGCATGAACCTCGAAAGGTCAGCAAGCCTTAGAAGAATTAAAGCGATATTTATCGATCCCGCCTTTGCTTCACACCCGAAGGTAGATAAAAAACTTTACCTATACTAGGTAGTGTCCGAGATAGTGATAAGTGGGGTACTAGTTCGAGAGAGCAAAGTACGAATTCCCTGTTTGTTACGTAAGCCGAACTCTAGAAGATGCTGAGGTTAGGTATCCCCACTAAGAAAAATTACATTTAGAAAGCTAAAACCATATTTTCAATGTCATCCTATATGTGTATTAACCACTTAGCCCCTTCAAAATGTTCTGCATAAGCCCGAGCTATCGGGCCGATTGGCCAAATGGGCCGTCGAACTTAGCGGGTACGATATCGAATATCAACCCCGAACGGCCATCAAGTCTCAAATCCTCGCTGACTTCTTGGCCCATTTTATGCCAACCCTCGTACCCGATGTGGAGAAAGAACTCTTGTTGAGTTCGGGTACAACATCAGGGGTATGGACCCTTTTTAGAGACGGTGCTTCGAATGTGAAAGGGTCCGGGCTTGGCATTGTCTTGAAGACACCCACAGGTGATACCATTAGGCAATCTATCAAAACTCATAGATTAACTAACAATGAGGCCGAGTATGAGGCCATGATTTCAGGTCTCGAGCTAGCTAAAAGTTTGAGAGCAGAAGTCATCAATGCCAAGTGCGATTCTCTATTAGTGGTAAACCAAGTAAACAAAAGTTTCGAGGTTCGAGAGGATAGAATGCAACGGTACTTGGATAAGCTACATGTAACTTTTCACCGCTTCAAGGAGTGGACTATGGATCGTGTGCCTCAAGAACAAAATAGCGAGGCCTATGCACTTGCTAATTTGGGATCCTCGATCGAAAAAGATGACATCGTCCCGGGGACTGCCGTCCAGTTATTGATATCTGTGGTTGAAAAGGGTCATGCCGAGATAAATTCAACAAGTTTGATGTGGGACTGGCGAGGAACAAGTATATCGACTATTTGAAGAATGAGAAACTCCCATTGGGCCACTAAGAATCGAGGGCCCTATGGACCAAGGCCGCTAGGTACACATTACATGAAGATGGAACGTTATACCTGAGAATATTTGATGGGCCATTAGAGGTATGTTTGGGGCCGAGGGACACCGATTATGTTCTACGAGAAATCCATGAAGGCACTTGTGGAAACCACTCCGACGCCGAGTCTTTTGTTCGTAAAATTATTAGAGCAGGGTATTATTGGGATATCATGGAAAAAGATACTAAGGAATTTTTCAAGAAATGTGATAAGTGCCAGCGATTTGCACCGATGATCCATCAACCCGGAGAATAATTCCATTCAATCATATCCTTGTGGCCTTTCATGAAATGGGGAATGGACATAGTCGAACCCCTGCCAACGGCCCCAGGTAAAGCTAAGTTTATTTTGTTTTTGGCTGATTATTTTTCTAAGTGGGTGGAAACATATGCCTTAGAGAAGGTCCGAGAAAAATAAGTTATTGACTTCATCTGGGACCATATCATATGCCGATTAGGGATACATGCCGAGATTGTGTGTGACAACAGAAAACAATTCATCGGAAGCAAGGTGACGGAGTTCCTTGAAGCATATAAAATAAAGAGGATATTATTGACACCATACCACCCAACTGGAAATGGACATGCTGAGTCAACGAACAAAACCACCATTCAAAACTTAAAGAAAATATTGGACGATGCAAAGGTAAAGTGGAGAGAAGTTCTACACGATGACCTATGGCCATATCAAATAATAACAAAGTCTAGTACGGGGACTACTCTGTTATTTTTAGTTAATGGCTCCGAGGCCCTCATCCCTGTCGAAATCAGAGAACCCAGCGCCCGGTTTCGGCATGCATCAGAAGAGTCAAACACGAGGCCATGAATGCTAGCCTCGAGCTACTAGATGAAAAATGAGAAGCATCACTTATTCGAATGGCCGCGCAAAAGTAAATGATCGAAAGATACTACTCCCTCCGTTTCAAATTAAATGAGGTAGTTTGACTCGGTACGAAGTTTAAGGAAAAAAGAAAGACTTTTAAAATTTGTGGTCTTAAAAGCTTATGGGGTAAATCTTTGTAAGGCCATGACTTTTGTGTGGTTATAAAAGCTTCCCATTAAGGGTAAAATGGATAAAATGAGGAGTTTAAAGTTGAATTATTTTGAAATTTAGAAATGTGTCATTTATTTTGGAACAGACTAAAAAGGGAAGTACCTCATTTAATATGAATCGGAGGAAGTACAATGGAAGGACCAACCTCCGAAACTTCGAAATCGGGGACTTACTTCTACGGAAAGTTACCCTCAATTCTCGAGGCTGAAATGTGAGGAAGATAGGCCTAAATTGGGAAGGACCGTACCGAGTCCTCGGAGTTGTCGGCAAAGGATCTTACAAACTTAGCACGATTGAAGACACGCTATTTGCACGAAGGCCTTAGGTTTTAAAGCATTGCACTCTTTTTCCCTTAGATCGGATTTTGTCCAAAATGGATTTTAGCAGCAAGGTTTTTAACGAGGAAACAACTATATGCTACCTAAGGGGAACTCAACAGTATCCAAGGCTAGGGCTGTGCACGGATCGACACGGATCGGCTCAGATCGGATTTAGCACATTTCAAATTCTAGAAAATGCAATCCGAATTCGATCCAAATTATATCGGATCAGATCGGATTTTAAAGTTTGGATCTAATCGGATTTCAGATAGTATTACTATGCCTCAAAGTTAAACTAATATGTATATTTTCTTTGTAAAAGGGGAAATACATTAAGAAAAATTCATGTTTATGCAATTATGAGAGTACTATGGTGCAAATATAGTTAAATCTAGCAATTTTAAAGGTAATAACTTGGAGGTTGATGTAAAGGAAGAACTCACTATACGAAATTAAAGTGTAGTATTTATACATGCCCTAATAATTTCTGATTTCGTATCGGATTGGATTAAAATATACCAATCCCAATCCGATCTGAATCCAAAATTTTAATAAACACAATTCGAAATCCGATCCAATCCGAAATCCAAAATTTGAAATTGAATGGATCGGTTTGGATTTCGGATATTCGATCTGAATGAACAGCCCTATCCAACGCTTCTTTTCAGTCAACCTCGAATACTAGGGGGCATCACTCTCGGAGGTGTCATATTTTCAAGGAAAATACTTCACGCCTAAGAGGGCCTCGATAGGAAAATTTTGTAATGGCCGAAATGATCAGATGAACAGTGTCCATATAGAATAGACGAGCCCCAACGGCGAAACATGTTCGCATGTATCAATTATTTGAAGAAGCATACTGCTTATATCAAAAATACTTTGTGTCTCAAAATTGTCTAGTATTGTACGAGCTCTACACTTATAATTCTATGGGAAATGGCTCAAGAGCCAAAGCATAAACGTACCCCGAATACTTGGGAAATGTCATTGACAACCAACACATTCGAGTCATCGAGAACTCGGACTCATAAGACATTAAAGAGGCATCCCCTCGAATAAAGGCCAAGGCCAAAATAATGCGGCTCAGAGACGTTCAACTTCCGCCATAAATTAAAGTCCTTCGCACACTTTGAAAAAACTCGATTAAATAAGGCTAGCCTCGGCAAAATCAAAATATAACGGGCTTCGATAAATTCAGCCCTCGAATAAGTTAAAGGCTTCGATAAATTCAGCCTCAAATAATTTAAAGGCTTTGATAATATCAGCCTTCGAAAAAACCTCAAGAGGTATTCGATTATCATTACATAAACAAGTTACTAATAAGGTTCTGATACGTCAAACCCTCGAAAAACCCAACGGGTACAAAAAACACATGCTAAGGCATACAAAATTTTCTCTAAGTCTTTTAGCCGAAACGAGCAAAAAATTATAGCCACTTTAGAGGCCGAATCGGCCCAACTTAAGGAGCCTAAGGGCCGATATATAAGAGCCTAAGGGCCGGTATATAAGAGCCTAAGGGCCAATTTTAAAGAGTTTAAGAGCCAAAAAATATAGAGCTCAAGACCTCGGACTCAAGAGTCCCATTATTTCGAGCTCGCACCGAATCGATTTAAGCTTAGATCGAGGAGGTATTATGTTAATCAATAAAAAAAACTAAGGGTTTACTATGTTCGGAGTCCAGTATTCGGACTGATCATTAGAGTCATATAGTAAAATTTTATACAAATAAAGACGGAAAGAAATTCAACAAAAATTGAAGATAAAGCAAATGGGTTCTTTGTATTCACAAAAGATAATTTACAAAGTACATTTACAACGCCCACGAAGGGCCCTTACATATAAGAGAACATAATCTATTTTGGAGATACATCCCTGGAAGCAACGTCCTCGGGAACTGCACCTTTGGCAGCTTTACCTTTGGTAACCTCCTCTTTTTTGGAGGCACCTCCTTCACCTTCCATGTTCCTGGAGTCGCTCACAGCATCCTCATCATCGAAAGAGACAAGAAACCTGGCATCAGTTTCCCGTGCCTTTGCTTCAGCTATCTCTTCAGCAAGGTCGAATCCTCGGGCATGTATTTGTTCGAGAGTCTCCATCCAGGCTTGGAACTTGGCAAAATCATTACTCCAATTTTCCCGATTGGAGGCCTCCCTCAACTCTGCTTGAACAGCCTCGGCATCTTTTAATTACAAGGCAATGGTCTTGTCAGTCGTCGCCTTCGTCTTTTAAACTTCAGCCTTGGCCTGTGCAGCTTCGGCCTGGGCTCTAGAAAGCTCTGCCTCTAACTCCACTATTTTTTTGGCCTGGACCAGACCCTTCATTTTAAGGCCTCGGAGTTGGGTTTCAGCCAAGGTCAGTTGGGCTGTAATGACTTTCTTATCGGTAGCGAGTTGATCCATGTTCTTTTTCCATCTATGGCAGTCAGCCCTAACTTGATCAACCTCGCCCCGAAGCTACCCAATCATCTCCAACTTCTGATGTAGTTGAGACATCGAAGTATTAGCCTCCGAAATAGGGCCAAAAAGGCCATACTGTTAAAATTATAGTTACCTAATCATCTAGCTCGGTCTCATTTTTTCGAGCTTTGGCCAATTCAGTCCGAATGTCTTTAAGCTCTTCCTTTTTTTTGGCTACAGAGGAGCCTCAGGGCCTTCTCTTCACCCAAAACTTTATTGAGCTCGGCCTCACATTGGCTCAGCTTAGTTCTAAACTTGGCAATAGACTATACATAAAATGAAGACATGTCAATCAAAGGAAAGGAAAGAAAGAAAAAAATTACAACAATGAAAGTTAGTATTTACCCAATAGAAGAGGTGTTGAGCCTCTTCAAAGATGGTGGATGCATCATTAAGGTCGGCAGCATCATCGACCCCAGCAAAGCAACCCTGAAAGGGGTCTTCTTCAAGGACCTTGCTCAGATAGGGCGTACGCAGAGCGTTAGCATCTTCGATTACCCCCTCGAAATAAGATGTTAGATAAAGGGAGTGACCCATTGTCACGGACCCGAGCTCCTCACTCGAGGCGCTCTGACTAGCGTCGACCCTCTCAGCACTTGCCCTCTCCAGCGTATTTTTGGAAGGAGGAGGAGCAATTTCAATCTTGGGGGACTCGGGGGTCTTACCCAAGTCTTTCTTCGGAGTTCCTTCGCCAGGAGGCAAAGTTTCAGGTTCGGAGGGTTCGGCGACCTCGACTGGTTTCCTAGTTCGGGCCACCAACACCGATTTTTTTCCCTCGTTCTCCTCATCCTCCTGGAGTTGAATGGCAGAATCCATCTCCACATGGGCAGGTTTCTTCCTTGACTTCCGAGTAGGGGGCAACTAGTTCGGGGTATCTTCGGGCTCCGAAGCCCTCTTTCTTTTACTATCCTTCCCAATATTGGGATCGAGAACGCAGACTTCTCCACGGGCGGGGCTGGCCTCATTTTGGAGACGTCGCCGATGCCTGCATATGTAAATATGAATGAGTTGCCGCCACCAATATATGAAAAGTATCTGAAACTTGGGAAAAGCACTTACCATGATTTTGGGCCTCCCATTTACCCTTTGATAAATCATGCCATTTGCGCTCATCATACGAGGAGGTCGCGGCCAACTTTTGGACCTCGTCCTCGAGGTCGGGGACAACGTAAGGTGTCCAAGCAACAACTACAGAAAAGATAAAAATACTATTATGAGATGCAGAAGTTGAGTGTATATATGGATATTTGGAAGAAGGTCTCTACTTACGATTAAAACTCCATCTCTCTAGGAATGAGATTTTGTCCCGGGGGATGACATCCGAAGTCTTTACTCTGATGAAGCGTATCATCCAGCCTTGATCTTTGTTCATCGTTCCTAGCAAAGAAGGCTTTCTTTGACCGACGTTGAAGCTTGATGAGCCCTAGGAACAGCTAGGGCCGATATAGCCGAATAAGATGGTTGAGGGTGAATTCCAACCCCTCGGCCTTTTTAAAAAAATAGCGCAGAATGGTCACGATGCGCCAAAGAGAGGGATGAATCTGGCAGAGGGTAACCTCGTATGTTCTACATAAGTCGATCAATACCGGTTCGAGGGGACCCAATGTGAAGGGATAAGTGTAAATATTTAATAATACCTTCACATGGGTAGTGATGCTCTCCTTCGGGATCGGGATCTGAACCACGACCTCATCTCCCCAGTCACAGTCCCTCTTCATATCTTTGAGATACTTCTCTGATATCAAACTAATATATCGAGATGTATGCTCACATCAGCCTAGGACATCAGGGGGATTTTTGATATTGGAGTCCTTTTTAATCACACAAGGGTCGAGGGTAATTTCTTGAAGAGTCGGCGACACCACCAATTTGGCCGACCGGGAGGAAGAAGAAGACGATGCTTTTTTCTTTTTTGGGAACTATTTTGGAAGTTTTAGTCATAATTCTAAGCTAAAGAGTACAGACGATAGCGGTAAGTGGTGTTTTACAGGAACTTGGCATTTTCCGGCGCTTAAAGGGGCGGTAGAAACAGGTGATCAGAGAAAGAGATGAAGAAGAGAAAGAACCAGAGTAAATGTGATGAAATAATAAAGTTCTTTATTCAAAAAAGTAGCCTCATATTTATAGAAGGGTGACGACGGTTCGGCGATGCTAGTGGCCGACCAATACTGGCGTGCATTTAATATTTTGGGGAAGTGAACTGATGCGACATTTCGGTCACTTTAAACGCCTACGTCATGAGAACGACATCATCATCAGAGACTCTGGAGGATCGAGGTTCAAATCGTTTCTTACCATCTTACTCTAAGATACGCTGGGACTATCTGTATACGATCGAGATCTTATGCCTTCGATTTCTAGGCTTGAGAGGTTGTCCAAAACCCAAGTTCATGTGAGATCGAGTTTGAACTCGACAGATCAGACCCGAGCCCGAGGACGGAGTGCAATGCCCGAAGATTGGAGTGTGAGGTATACCGAAGTCAAGTATGCTCGACCCCAAAATAGTACTGTTATGGATTTGTAACAGAATGAGCTAGATTTCTGCCACGTCTCCAAGATCAAGGCGCAAATCCCGGAATAGGATTGTACGATTCCGTACTATGCGGTTAGACTGTTGTACCAAGAATATTCCTTACTATAAATAGAAATATACCTTATTTAGGGTTCTCCTATTATATAAAGGGAACCGCAATCATTTGTAAGATTATCTAATCATTGAGCAAAGAATATACTCTCTACTTTTTCGCCTATTGTTCATCATAATTGTTCTTTAGCTCTAGTGCTCTTACTTTACTTTTCTTGCTTTATTGTTCTTATTATTCTAAGTCCACCTTGAGGTCACTACTGCTGAGTAACATTGATTTGATTCATTTGTTTTTCTCATTTCTACTTTATTATTCTTGATTACTAATTGATATTTAACTAAATCACATATCTTTAAAACCACAAATCAAATTTAATTGTTACTCATATTTTCGAAGTAAACAACTTCCGTACTGTATTTCTTTATTATTATTATTGTTGTTATTGTTATATTGTCATAAAAATAAAAATTCAATTTAAAATCGACATCAATTAAAGTTGCACCTATTTGCACGTGACATATAGATAGAGTACAGTACAGAATGGGCATTGGATTTGGCCCTTTCTTAAAATGATTTTTGATGCGTGACTACTGACTGATGGTAGCTAGTACCCAATCACGTCTTCGTACGAAGCTAAGAGCTTGTTTGGACATAATTTTTTTTTCCAAAAAGTTGTTACTTGTTTTTAAATCAGCATTTATTCATAAAAATTTTAATTTTCACTTGAAGATGTATTTTAGAGATTTTTAAAAATTTAAAAAAACTCCAAAAAACTGCTTTTTAAAATTTTCACTTAAATCACTCATAAAACTTCAAACTAGAAATCAGCTTTAAAATTAATACGAAATACCAGGCAAGGGCGGGTTTATAGAGGGATTATAGGACACGCAAACCCATGGTCTATTCATAAAATTATATATTTTATGTACGTATTTTTTAAAATTTGTATAATATTAACTGTTGGCACTCATATTTTAAAAAGACTGAATGATGCACTTGATTGAATATTGACTTATGTAACAAGAGTAATACGGCTCGGTTTTCACTTAATATATTAATTTATATATTTTTTGGTAGTGCACTCTCATGTACTAGAATCCTAGATCTGCCTGTAATGTCAAGGGGCAGGAATGTAGCTCGAGGGGCGAAAAGGGATTAATCGAAATATCCCTCACCGAAAAATCACACTGTATAGTGTATATATAAAAATTAAGATTTTCTTTTATATATATGATAAATATTAAATCGCGTTGTTAAAAATTCTACCTTGCTAATGCCTATCTCTATGTTGTGTTATCGTTTAATTAGTCAACAACATGTAAAACTTGAAAATTCAAGTTTTCTAGATTTTTTGTGTATAATCCACTCACGTGTTTGACTAAGTAAATATAATCTCTTAATTAATGGAAATTCACGTCGAATATGACTTATATGAGTTCATCCACTCAAATTAATTGACTCTAAAAATAAAAACAAAATTGTTGACTCCAATTCTTTCTTTGCGTCCTTAGATGGATAAATGATAATAACGTGTTGTTGATTTGGTCTTGTTTATTTTCGAACTTTCCTTATTGTTGTCCTCATATGACTTAAATATAAAACTTTATCTAAAAAGCTATAGCTATTATGGCTTATTCGATGTTTTTAAGCTTAAAATTTATAATTTAATTAATAGTTTAAAGGTGTATTATTACTTTAAGCGCGTCAGAAACTATTTATATTTGGTAGCCAAAAAAGTGTATAAAATATATATAATTTTTGTATATAGCATATAATATATATATATATATATATATATATATTAAATTTTTTTTGGGAGCGGCTATACAATATTATTTTTTCTAGTTTTAAAATATGTTATATAGCCCACCACCACCAACTTGTACTCCTTATGTCATTTAAATATTTATTATTATTATTATTATTATTCTCCAGACATCACTAACCGTTTTCTGTTAATAATATAAATATTTAATATTATTATAATTATTAAAGAATTTATCCCTTTAGGTGTTAGATGCGATGAGCCATAAAAAGTCAGTAATAAAGAATTTGTTCTTCAGTAAACGAATGAAATAAGAAAGGGCTTCATCTTATATTGTACTAAACAGAATTATTGAACATAAAATGTGTCTCCATTGCGATAGGAGGCGAAACTAGGATTTGAAGTTAATGAGTTCGAGATTCTAGTTCTTTTAAATTACTGAGTTCTAAAATAAAAATTTGTACATATTCTATAAATTTTATAAGAACAAAATACAAAATATGCACAAAAACTACTAGATTCGGCCGAACCCAAAGTAGAGTCGGTCAAAGAGTTAAATTCTATGGATTCAGTATTTAAGGTATCATTAAACCCATCATATTTTCAAAGTTATAGGTTCATATGCACTATTTCTTACAATTTTAGTAAATTTTACACATAAATTCATGTTCCACCTCAAAAGTTATGAGTTCAGTTGAACCCGTTACTATAATACTAGCTCCGCCCCTGCTCGTAAGCAGAGGGCTAGCTCCGACCCTGCTTGCGACGTGCCCCTAGTTGAGAAAATATTAGTAATAGTAATTGTTGTTCCTTATACCATGTTTGGATCAACTCTTCCTCTAGAACTATTCTTATATTTGAAATGTTAATATGCTCCAAGATAAGGAAATTGAAACTACTGCTGAAACTTCTGATCTTGATTTAATAATGATAATTACTATTATAATAATCATAATATTGAATATTAATGTTGAGCTAGAATTAAGTGAGGTTTTTTTTTAAAACATCTCCCCAAAATTAAGAGGATCTATAGTGTTTTCATATTTTCCCTCCAACGTAACTCGAATTCAGATCATAATGATCGTCAGTAAACATACTTTATCATCTCAGCACGCCTCACTTGTCGAATTAAATGAGCTTGTACGTGTTGAATGAGCAAATGAAAAAATGGGGGACATTATAAGAGGAAAACGAATCATAAATAGGAGTGCTATCTATACAAATATATACAGTGTAAGCATGCGCACATGTTGAACGAGGTATTTCATACAAAGTCAGAATCGGTGACTCATTGAATACAGCATTTGAATATTTCTGAATCCAAGAGGGTTGCTAAGCAATATTCACTTCCAACCAAGAGGATGTGAGTTCAAGTCACCCCAAGAGCAAGGCGGGAAGTTCTTGGAGAGAAGGATGCCGAGGGTCTATTTGGAAACAGCCTCTCTACCCCAGGGTAGAGATAAGGTCTGCGTACACACTACCCACCCCAAACCCCACTAAGTGAGATTATACTGGGTTGTTATTGTTGTTGTTGTTGTTGATTGAATACAACATTTGAATATTTCTCCTTTTAAATAAATAAATGTAAGTTGTCGAATCTAGAATAAAAACAGAGCCAGAATTTAAATTTTATGAGTTCTAAATTTTATAATAGCGATATCAGTTTTTATTAACTGAGTTCTGAATTTAATTTTTGTAAATATTTAATAAATTTCTTAATATCTAAATAAAGTTTGAGCTAAAACTGCTAGGATCAGCCGAATTCGTATTCGGCTTCTAGCTCCGCCCCTTATCTGGAATAGTGTTGTACATTTGGGGATATTTCCTAGAAACATCTTGAAACAATGACCTTTCCAAAAGAATCTCTACATCTCTATTCTTTTTAAACTTTTAGATAATCCATATCCTCTGTGTGCAATGGCCATACTTCCTTTTTAAAAAATAGATTTTGGGGTGGAATATAGTGGATTTTTTGCTCATTAAAATGTTTAATCATGTAACTATAGAGTATCATTTTATTGACTACTAATTTGTGTACACTGATGTGAATTTATAAATAAATATTTCACTTAAGAGTGCGGTGAGATGGATGTGATCCTTCCATCTTTAATTAGAGATTTCAAGTTCGGTAATAGACTTTTGCTGATAAGAAAATATAAGACTAATACTACTACTGGCATGAAAAAGAGACACGCTCGACTATTTACTAACCTACAATCCTAACAGATGGATAATATGTATTTACTTTTAATTTTCATTGTTATGAAATTGTGTGCCTTTCCTTTTAGGCTACTTCCACCATGCTTCTGTTTAGGACTCCTTACGTGACCTTCTCAGTTTTAAATAATTTTCTTATCTCCATGCTTAAAACTACGTGGAAGTTTTTAATTGTATGACATTCATCAGCTATTTCTCAGCATTATCCAATAATTATATTAAATTTATTTCTTTAAATTGGAAGAAATCCCCTTTTTAATATCTGCTGTATAACCATGTAATCATTTTTTTACTTTCTTAGACCCAAACTAAATTGAATTACAATTTTTTATAAATCTATCGTTCTACAATTTTTAAAACGACAAAAACCACAAATTATTTTGCTTTTCATGTAATTTTTGAATATTAAAATTTTAATTTAAGATGTAACTAATATACTCCAATTTAGCTCAGAAAATTGATCGAATTTACCCTCGATAAGTGAAACGTATCAAACTACTTGGTAAAGGGAGTAGTTTTCTTGCTAGTTCGAAAAACTGGCATATAGATAATGAAAATTGAGTTTAACATTTGAAGACAGAGGACTTTTGGGGTTTGTAAAGGAAATTATGATGGTTAAAATTTGTTAGATACTCATCCTTTCTTGATATTATAATCTGATTGGAAGAAAATGACATTATGTTACAAAAAAGATAAATAGTATGTTTTCTTTATTTTAATAGTTATTTTGTTTGAGGGAATGGGACACAATATTTTAATAACAAGATTAGTCTTATATCTGAAAATCTTGCGATTCAAGAAAAAGGGTAAGGAAGAAAAGTTGTTGAAACAACAATAGACAATGATCCAGCTCATATATGGCCAAATGGTACATGTAGTGGGTAAAAACAGAAATCATGCATATTTTTCTGTTTTTATATAATTTTTTTTATCATTTATAGACTGCCAAAAAGTTCAAAATTAGAATAACAATTTTAAGGATTTTTTAAAGTAAATACAATAAAATAAGAAAATAATTCGTAGGGGATGTAGTAAAAAGACTAGCCTTTTGATTCTTCAATAATATATGCAAAAACGTTTGCAACAAAACTTGAAACATAAATAAAACTTAGCAATGGGCTAAAAGTGGAAAAAGAAAGGTAATAGGGAAACCAATTTACTGTTGATAATAATGGTAAGAATTCAAGAAAATAAGAAATTTCTAATTTCAACTTTGTTCAGAATCTTGGTTACTATCTCTTAAGAAAAACATTGCTCTCTACTCAATAATAGCCAAACTAATGTGGTGGAGCACTAAGTACTCCATCCTTAACCAGAGGTCTCGGGTTCGAGCCCTAGGTATAGAGTTGCCTTTGTTAGGGAATGCTTTACCCCCAATCCCCAATGTGGGACTTCCCGGCGCGAATCCGGATTTAGTCGGGCCCCAATGCAAGTACCACACACCGGGTGAGAAACCAAAAAAAAAAAAAAAAAAAAAAAATGTTAAGGCATTACCTTTATGGAACTAAGATTCTGTACAGTAACAAAGGAGCTGTTCTTTACATTGGATCTGTGGATTTGAATACATTAAAGGACTTCTTTATGTATGTATAATGCAGGGGTCAAATATGTATTCAGAAAAAGAAAGAAAAAATGGCAATGGTAGTTAACTGAAATGAGGAGCAGTTGGAGAAATCTGGCCCTGGAAAATGGATATGGAACCATTTCAAATGTCATAATCTATGTCTGTCGCGTTTTGAGAATCAGAACGTCTGATCAAATGTCCTTGCTCGTCATATAGATCGAGGTTCTCACAAGGGGCGGGGAAGATAGTACCTATAACACGACCTTGAACGAAAGCACACTGGAATATATGCTTCTTCTTGTATGATAGCCCGACTGACATATCTCTGAAAGTAACGTTCTTCACCGGNAAAAAAAAAAAAAAAAAAAAAAAGATGTTAAGGCATTACCTTTATGGAACTAAGATTCTGTACAGTAACAAAGGAGCTGTTCTTTACATTGGATCTGTGGATTTGAATACATTAAAGGACTTCTTTATGTATGTATAATGCAGGGGTCAAATATGTATTCAGAAAAAGAAAGAAAAAATGGCAATGGTAGTTAACTGAAATGAGGAGCAGTTGGAGAAATCTGGCCCTGGAAAATGGATATGGAACCATTTCAAATGTCATAATCTATGTCTGTCGCGTTTTGAGAATCAGAACGTCTGATCAAATGTCCTTGCTCGTCATATAGATCGAGGTTCTCACAAGGGGCGGGGAAGATAGTACCTATAACACGACCTTGAACGAAAGCACACTGGAATATATGCTTCTTCTTGTATGATAGCCCGACTGACATATCTCTGAAAGTAACGTTCTTCACCGGGATTTCTTTACTCCCGTGGATTTGAACAGGCACACGAACTCCCTCACCGTGGATTGATGTGTAGCTTATGTCCTTCAGTACAGGGAGAGCTTTGGGATCGAACCTCTCGTCTGCATGCTCGTTGTAATCTGTTTTGATGACGATTCCCACCCTAACATTTTCAAATGTCAAGTTCCTGTACGTTATATCGCAAACATATCCTCCTCTTCCAGGTGCTGTTTTGATGCGTACAGCACGTCTCGAGTTCCAGATAAGGACATTTTCCACAGTGACATTTGACACTCCGCCGGACATCTCACTTCCTATTGATACACCAGCGCTGCCATATCACTCAGCAAGGGTTAGTCCAGTGACGGAGGAATTATCATTAAGGAGCGTCAAAATATAAATAAGTGAACCCACGAAGAAGCCAAGGGGAGTTAATATATTGTATATATACATAAAAAAAATATTTACATAGCAATACAATGTAATTTTTCGGCGAAGAGGTGCCACTGGGTAAGTCCCTAGTTTAATATATAACACATAGCATGTCACACTAGGGTGTTTAAACTAGACTAGTTTCTACTGTGAATTGCTGCTAGATTTTTTATTAAAATGGTATCAATCCATCAACTAAACTTCAGTCTAAAATTACGGTTCTTATGGTTATTTTGTTTAGATAATTATTCATGTGATCTCTGTTGGAGTTACTAATGCCCTTTTGTTTTTGTTTTTGTTTTTGTTTTTGTTTTTGTTTTTATTTTTCCTTTCCTTTCCTTCCCGGGGGTCGATTGGAAACAGCCTCTCTGCCCTTTTGGGTAGGGATAAGGCCTGTCTACATATTACCCTCCCCAGACCCCACTTTGTGGGACTATACTGGGTAGTTGTTGTTGTTGTTGTTGGACTTTACTAAAATGATACAAACAACAACAACAAACTCAGTATATTCCCACAAGTGGAGTCTGGGTGGGTAGTGCATATGCAGACCTTACTCCTACCTAGTGAAAGTAGAGAGGTTGTTTCCAATAGACCATCGGCTTAGAAAGAGTGAGAAGAAGAAGAAGAGAGAGAGGGGGGGAGGGGGGGGGGAAGAAAAAAAAATTACTAAAACGATCATTAATCAAAAAAATTCGTGCCTCTTCAAATCATCAAGTGGCTGACCAGCAGGTCAACTGTCAATACTCGATGAACATTTGCCCAAATCTAAGTGCATTATGCCTATATGGGGACCTCACCTGACATTGGAACGAATAACAAGGTTTCGGATGAGTATATTCTTTGAAGGCCGTCCATAAGCAATTCCATACTGATCCCATCCACTCTTTATTGCAATGCCGTCATCACCAACACTGATGTAACAGTTCTCTATCAACACATCTTCACAAGAATCTGTTGACTCCATTAAAAAACATCAAGAGCTTATACTCAGTTGTTGGCAACAGCAAATAAGCAATAAAACATGTAAAGCACTTAATTTTTTTTTACTCGAAAGATCACATATGATGGATGAAATTCAGTAAATTAATTTGCCAAAACTTGAGCTATAATTGCTTTGAAACTGCTTAACCAAAGTCCAAAAACCAGTACCGCATCCATCAAGTAATTTTCAGATATATTTCCTTCCTTGTTGATTTGATTAAACGAAACGATTTCATAAAAGTTGAGCCTAAAATCTCATTGTTTTCACAGATGACTTAACCAGATCAAGATTTATGTATCAACAAAAAAACTGAACCTATCAAAGACTCACCTGGATCTATGCCATCAGTATTCGGAGCCCCAGCAATGGGTGCCAGGATTGTGACATTCCTGATTGTTACGTTCTTGCAGTCGTATGGATGGAGCGTCCAAAAGGGAGAGTCTTGTAAAGTTATATTTGAGATTAGTATGTCAGTAGACCACATGATCTGCACAAGCGGTCCTCTGGTATGGTTAAGAAGCTTCTGCCGGAATTTCTTCCACCATGCTTGACCCTGCCCATTAATAGTACCATTATGCCCTGTTTCCGGAAACAACATATGCATAATCAGTTCCACCGGTTGTTCCTTCATACTTTCACAAACATACAAAATACTCCAATCCAGAAAATTTGCTTAAGTTACTTTGAGCACGTAGTGGCACAAATTACCTTCATTAATTTTTTTTTTTTTTTAATGACCGAGAAATCCGTCTGGAGCTGACCTTTTGGGTCAACCGCAGCCTTCAAAACATGGGGGATAATGGGCCCACCCTTATATCCTTATCCACTTAAATACCAAAGTTAGTTCGCTTGGCATAGGGCTCGAACCTTCGACCTAAGACACAACTACCTCAACCTTTGCAAATTGAGCTAACCAGTGGGACAACAAATTGTCTTTATCATGACTGGACCTTTTAGAAACATGCACGCACATCTGATAGAGAATATTGATGAATGCGTGAAGGAAGAATCAATTAAGCAACCATGTATAAAGTGATTAAGTTTTGTCTGCCAAATATCTCTGAAATTTTTAGGAAGATGGAATAATAAGAAAATAGCAGTTTAAATTTTGTGGCTCCAAGAAAATATTGGATCATCTCTTTCTACCCAAGTCCTCTTCATTAAAGAGACAATGGTTCCCCAATACAATAAATAAATAATAATAAATCTCTTTAGCAGAGCATATGGAGCATCTGTTGACTAAGCACCACTATTGAAAGCCCCCAGAGAAAAACTGTGACTATGAAAACATACATGGACTAGCCACACGAATGTTCTGAATTATTTGCATCACTTAACTAAGAGAAAATAAGATCGAAAAAGCAGATAAATCCAATCTACAGAAAACAATGCAAGTGATAGCAACAAGTAATCAGAGGATAAGAAGATAAGACAGTTCTAAACACTTAAAAAACAAGGGCTATGAATTTAAAAATACTTGCTGTTTTAATGAAGCTCGGGTGAGTGGAAAATTTCAAAATAAAAGCCAGAATCGCAAGGCTGACCTGTGATTACGACATCTTTGAGATTTTGGCCATGGATTAAACTTCCATAACGTGGTCCACGATGCTCTCTTCCGTATCCATACGAAGGTAATGGAGGCATGAGAGGCCAGTACTTCTCGTCCTGTGTCCACAAATACAAATAGAAACTCATAAATAAAAGGCCAAATACATACACAGCCCATTAAACTTGGCCCAATATTTCATTTTGGCACTCTAACTAACTCTTGTTCCATTTTGGCCCTCCAACTCCATTTTTTTTGTTCCACTTTAACACAAAAAAATTTCCCCCAGGTAAAAAAAAGTAGCGTGT